>OY101449.1:87736910-87906910 GCA_956483635.1 Panzeria rudis | reverse complement strand
CCTTTACGGATAAAGACCACCTTATCTGCCATTCAGCAACTCTGCCCTCCTCTGTTATATTATTTGAATCCCTTATTAGGAGATCGATGGGCATCATTCCTGATATCACCAAAGCCGCTTCATCTGAGACTGTTCGAAATGCGCAGCTAACTCGTAGGGCGGCCAGTCTATATACCGGACTAATAATATTTCTATAGGTCTTTAACTTAAGAGCTCCAGACCATATAGGCGATGCGTACATGATAACACTTTTTACCACTTCAGTCAAAAGCCTTCGACGTGGATATTTAGGACCCCTAGTATTCGCCATTATACGAGATAGAGCAGTGCATGTTCCCGCGGACTTCTTAGCAGTATATAGGAGATGATCTTTAAATGATAGACGGTGATCTATCATTACACCAAGGTATTTAATTGACGGTTTTGTCTCAATACAGCATGATCCAACATTGAGTTCTATGGTCTCAATTGATCTGCGACTAGATATCAAGAGCGCTTCGGTTTTGTGGTCAGCAAGTTTCAGTCCGGCCGAATTTAGCCACGAGCGAACAATGTCAATACTTGCGTTTGTAGTAGTTGCAATTTCTGTTAATTGTTTACCAACACTTATTAAAGCAATGTCGTCGGCAAAGCCGACAATTTTTACCCCATTCGGCAAAACTAGTCGGAGAATTCCATCATACATCACATTCCAAAGCAAAGGGCCGAGAACCGAGCCCTGTGGTACTCCACCTGTGATTTCATAGCGTCGTAGCCCCTCTTCGGTGTCGTATATCAGGATTCTTTTGCTGAAATAATCCTTTACGATAGCCAGCAAGTACCGAGGGATATTCATACTTGTAAGGCATGTTACTATGTTTTCCCAGTTTGCTGAATTAAACGCATTTTTGACGTCAAGCGTAACCACCACGCAATACTCCTTCGATCCGTTTTCCCATCTTTTACCTTCGATCGCCTCAGATGCTGCATTCACAACCACGCTTATAGCATCCACGGTTGACTTTGTTTTCCGGAACCCGAACTGGTTGTCGGACAGACCTCCAACTGTCTCGATGAACTCTTCCAGTCTCCTGCAAACTAAGCTTTCCAATAGCTTGCCAAACGTATCAATCATACATAGCGGACGATAGGACGAGGGATTTTCCGGCGGCTTACCCTCCTTTGGTAGTAGCACAAGCCTTTGCCTCTTCCACATGGTTGGAAATGCTCCATGACTCAAGCATGAACTCATTAGCTGAATTATTTGGTTGGGACAGCGCTTAAAAGTCTCCTTCACCACAGCGTTTGGGATACCATCCAAGCCAGGAGCCTTCTTGTCTTGGAATTTATTTACGGCAGTTTCTACCTCCATAAAAGTAATCGGAGGGAAATCAAATGCTTCCTCTGTACTGCTTGTATGCCATGACGCGACATTTTGCTGCGGAAACAGATGCTCTACGATGTCTTTGAGAGTATCAGCATCCCTGGGTGGTAATGGGTTTACGTACTTCAACTTCTTAGTTACCAATTGATAAGCAAGACCCCATGGATTATTTTCAACTTCGTCACATATCTGTAAAAAGCATTTTCTTTTACTCTTCCGTATAGCTAACTTCAATGCTTTCCTCTTGAGACTGTAGTATTCACGGTGAGAGTCGTTTTCTGGCCTTCCTCTGGTTCTTGTGTACAGGCGCCTAGCACGGATGCATTCAGATCGTAGTTGAGAGATTTCTCCATTCCACCAGTATACTGGTTGCTTATTTGAGCTCCTTTTCCTTTTAATCATAGATATATCGCATGCTTCAGAAACCTTCCGTATCAGCTGTGCAGCCATTGACTCTGGACGTCCTTGTAGACTCATATCTTCTATCGCCACCCCAAATAATTCCTTATCAAATGTATTCACTTTCCATCCCGAGATTCGTCCTGGTTGAATATGGGCCACCGCTTCATTGCGTTGTTGGGTAATTTCTATTATTATGGCTTTATGATCGCTGTTTGTGTATAGATCGGACGTGCCCCAATTTATCTGGTGTGCCAAACTGGTACTAGCAAACGTAACATCAATAATTGATGCGGATCCGCCTCTGGAAAAAGTATGTTCATTTCCCCTATTCAGTAGAACTACGTCCATTACAGCAAGTGCTTCAACTAATATTTGGCCCCTATGATTTGTACTTGTACAGCCCCACTCTATCGCCCACGCATTAAAATCACCAGCGATGACTACAGGACTTCTAGAGCTGGCATCAGATATGATATTATGAACAATTTGTTCAAATTCCTGTAGGCAATATCTCGGCGGAATATAACAGCTATAAAAGTGAATGCCATTTACAGTAGCTCGTGTAAATCCAGAATATTGTGAGATTGGATTTCGTAGTATTTTCCCGCTGCTTGACCAGATTGCTGATGTCTTAGAACTATCCGATGTCCAACTAGCTGATTCAAGGCACTGATATGGTTCACTAAGTAACGTTAAGTCCACATTCAACTCACGAACACTTTGTTTTAGCAAGTCTTGCGCCGCTTGACAGTGATTGAGATTTAGTTGCAAAATTCTCATTTTCGTCGTTTAAGTTGTTTAAGCGCTTTCCGGTAGTATGGGCAATCAGCTTGCCCAGTAACATGGTCGCTCTTAAGCTTGTCGCATATGCACAGTATGCATGAGGGTTGGTTATTACATGTTCTGATTTTATGACCAGATTTACCACATTGTAAGCATTTGTCAGTATGATCGTTTTGACTTTTGCACCTAGCAGCAGTATGACCGAAGTCCAAGCATTTGAAGCATCGAATCGGTACTATTTTTTCTCTGATTCTACATATAACCCACCCAATACGTATTTTAGCAGTGTCAATCAGGTAGTTAGCTAACTCAGCACTGAGACCAATTGTTGCAGTTTGTGTGCCCCTATATGCTTTCCGTAGGGATTTTATCGCCGACGGCTGTAACAACTCAAATTTATCAGACAGTGTCGAAAGAGACTCCAAAACCTCCTCCTTTGTTGTCACCTCATCAATATCTCTGATTTCTATGAGAACTTCATGTGTCAAAGCACGAACTTCGGCAGCTGAGCCCAGTACATCCTTCACTGCGGTTCTAAAGTCAGCCGTATTTCGATGGAGTGGCTTATTTAACTCAATAAGCAGTTCACCTTTTTCGGTCTTCCTAATGTTCTTGACACTTTCACCAAGCACATTCAACTTTGGATCATTTTTAACTTGTTTTAATATATCCGCATAGGAACCTTCTTCATAGGCTTTAATAACGAGCGCATCTGCTTTTATAGTTTTTTTCCTTTTTTTTGATCTCGGGCGCACTTTTCTCCAATCTGACTTCTTCGACAGAGGAATTATCGTCTCCGTCAAGATGTGTGGAGCATCTCTTGGAGTTTCAGTGACACTTTTGACTTTATCTTTTATCATGTCTCTCTTCTTCGCTTGGCTCTCCTTTGGACTCTGAGTTAGTGGTCCCCTTTTACGTGCTGGTGTTTGCAGAATTAATTGCGAGTGTTCGGTCTGCGTTTCTTTTGTCTCCATCTCAATTGTGGCCACACTAGATCCTGATTCAATCATATCCTGATTCAATCATATCGTTTGACATCTGCAAATATAACGCTTGGATTTCTCGCGTCATCGAGTGTATATCCTTATGCACATTGCTCTTCGCTTTTATAAATTGCAACAACTCCGATATTTTATTGCCTAGTTTAGTAATGCTGCTAAGTTGTGTTTTCCCACTAGAAGTTACTACACTACAAATTGGATTTTTTCCAGCGGGAGCAACAGCGTCCCCAACGTTCGTTGGTGGAGATCTCACTATTACGGAGCTGCGCCTGAATGGATTTTCACCATCTAACACTTTCGATTTTCCTGTTTCCTTCTCTTTGTTATTGTTGTTTACATTGCTTGTAGCGTTGTATGCTACTCCAGCCAAGCGTACTGGTGTAACATTGCAGTCGTTGGATATCGACGACTGGTAGCCTGCTCGCGCACTACCCAAAGCCGCCGGTACTGGGGTTATTACTCCCTGCACCGTAACTAATTTTCCTTCTGCACAATCTTCCATGTTGGTTTTATTATTCCGGGGTCCTACCCGTAGCGTTTTAGACCTAACCGCCAGGAGTCCAACAGCCGCCCCTACCATGGGAAACAGACGCTGACCAGGTAGCCGCTCATTTTGAGTCAGACGCTTCTGGATTTTCAATTGTTTTACTAGGGGACCCACGGAGACGTAACTCTCCTATTTGCTCTCTATTGAGAGCACCCCTTGTGGGGGGATACCTAGTTAATGGCGATATCCATTCGCCATGTCGCAGAAACGTCTTAAGGCTCATGTACCTTTTTATAGCACGCCCTCGGATCCTGCCGCTCATGGTCTGGGGCCGCTTATTTGTTATTCGCAGCTAACCTACATATCTGCAGGCCGTTCGGCGATCCGCCACCTGCCGACCCACCTAGTGGCATGAGCCAGCCCTAGGATGTATGTATGTATGTAAGTATGTACGTATGTATGTATGTATGTATGTATGTATGTATGTATGTATGTATGTATGTATGTATGTATGTATGTATGTATGTAAGTATGTACGTATGTATGTATGTATGTATGTATGTATGTATGTATGTATGTATGTATGTATGTATGTATGTATGTATGTATGTATGTATGTATGTATGTATGTATGTATGTATGTATGTATGTATGTATGTATGTATGTATGTATGTATGTATGTATGTATGTATGTATGTATGTATGTATGTATGTATGTATGTATGTATGTATGTATGTATGTATGTATGTATGTATGTATGTATGTATGTATGTATGTATGTATGTATGTATGTATGTATGTATGTATGTATGTATGTATGTATGTATGTATGTATGTATGTATGTATGTATGTATGTATGTATGTATGTATGTATGTATGTATGTATGTATGTATGTATGTATGTATGTATGTATGTATGTATGTATGTATGTATGTATGTATGTATGTATGTATGTATGTATGTATGTATGTATGTATGTATGTATGTATGTATGTATGTATGTATGTATGTATGTATGTATGTATGTATGTATGTATGTATGTATGTATGTATGTATGTATGTATGTATGTATGTATGTATGTATGTATGTATGTATGTATGTATGTATGTATGTATGTATGTATGTATGTATGTATGTATGTATGTATGTATGTATGTATGTATGTATGTATGTATGTATGTATGTATGTATGTATGTATGTATGTATGTATGTATGTATGTATGTATGTATGTATGTATGTATGTATGTATGTATGTATGTATGTATGTATGTATGTATGTATGTATGTATGTATGTATGTATGTATGTATGTATGTATGTATGTATGTATGTATGTATGTATGTATGTATGTATGTATGTATGTATGTATGTATGTATGTATGTATGTATGTATGTATGTATGTATGTATGTATGTATGTATGTATGTATGTATGTATGTATGTATGTATGTATGTATGTATGTATGTATGTATGTATGTATGTATGTATGTATGTATGTATGTATGTATGTATGTATGTATGTATGTATGTATGTATGTATGTATGTATGTATGTATGTATGTATGTATGTATGTATGTATGTATGTATGTATGTATGTATGTATGTATGTATGTATGTATGTATGTATGTATGTATGTATGTATGTATGTATGTATGTATGTATGTATGTATGTATGTATGTATGTATGTATGTATGTATGTATGTATGTATGTATGTATGTATGTATGTATGTATGTATGTATGTATGTATGTATGTATGTATGTATGTATGTATGTATGTATGTATGTATGTATGTATGTATGTATGTATGTATGTATGTATGTATGTATGTATGTATGTATGTATGTATGTATGTATGTATGTATGTATGTATGTATGTATGTATGTATGTATGTATGTATGTATGTATGTATGTATGTATGTATGTATGTATGTATGTATGTATGTATGTATGTATGTATGTATGTATGTATGTATGTATGTATGTATGTATGTATGTATGTATGTATGTATGTATGTATGTATGTATGTATGTATGTATGTATGTATGTATGTATGTATGTATGTATGTATGTATGTATGTATGTATGTATGTATGTATGTATGTATGTATGTATGTATGTATGTATGTATGTATGTATGTATGTATGTATGTATGTATGTATGTATGTATGTATGTATGTATGTATGTATGTATGTATGTATGTATGTATGTATGTATGTATGTATGTATGTATGTATGTATGTATGTATGTATGTATGTATGTATGTATGTATGTATGTATGTATGTATGTATGTATGTATGTATGTATGTATGTATGTATGTATGTATGTATGTATGTATGTATGTATGTATGTATGTATGTATGTATGTATGTATGTATGTATGTATGTATGTATGTATGTATGTATGTATGTATGTATGTATGTATGTATGTATGTATGTATGTATGTATGTATGTATGTATGTATGTATGTATGTATGTATGTATGTATGTATGTATGTATGTATGTATGTATGTATGTATGTATGTATGTATGTATGTATGTATGTATGTATGTATGTATGTATGTATGTATGTATGTATGTATGTATGTATGTATGTATGTATGTATGTATGTATGTATGTATGTATGTATGTATGTATGTATGTATGTATGTATGTATGTATGTATGTATGTATGTATGTATGTATGTATGTATGTATGTATGTATGTATGTATGTATGTATGTATGTATGTATGTATGTATGTATGTATGTATGTATGTATGTATGTATGTATGTATGTATGTATGTATGTATGTATGTATGTATGTATGTATGTATGTATGTATGTATGTATGTATGTATGTATGTATGTATGTATGTATGTATGTATGTATGTATGTATGTATGTATGTATGTATGTATGTATGTATGTATGTATGTATGTATGTATGTATGTATGTATGTATGTATGTATGTATGTATGTATGTATGTATGTATGTATGTATGTATGTATGTATGTATGTATGTATGTATGTATGTATGTATGTATGTATGTATGTATGTATGTATGTATGTATGTATGTATGTATGTATGTATGTATGTATGTATGTATGTATGTATGTATGTATGTATGTATGTATGTATGTATGTATGTATGTATGTATGTATGTATGTATGTATGTATGTATGTATGTATGTATGTATGTATGTATGTATGTATGTATGTATGTATGTATGTATGTATGTATGTATGTATGTATGTATGTATGTATGTATGTATGTATGTATGTATGTATGTATGTATGTATGTATGTATGTATGTATGTATGTATGTATGTATGTATGTATGTATGTATGTATGTATGTATGTATGTATGTATGTATGTATGTATGTATGTATGTATGTATGTATGTATGTATGTATGTATGTATGTATGTATGTATGTATGTATGTATGTATGTGGTTTCGTTTGCGGCAATATATAAACCGAACACGCAGGCCGATTTTGATGATTCTTACGTCAATCGATTCGTCTTAATCCGGGGAGTGTCACTAAAGATATGACAATAGTCAAAATTCAATATGGCGGCCGATCGACCCCATTTTGTTCATACGAAAAAAAAAATAAAGTCGGCAAACTGTATCAAAATGGGTATTAATCGACAGGTATTTGAAAATCATCTTTAGGCTTCTCTTATGATTTTTAATTTCGAATGACCCGTTAGGATCTTTAACGTCTTAAATTTGGTCGCAACCAAAAAACCCCGATTTCGTAGGTAAATAAAGAAAGAGAACATTAAACAAAACCGTAAACGAAAACCAAAAAGACAACAAATAAAACTAAATAAAAATTGTTTTCTTTTAGTTTTTTTACGCAGTCGGGTTTTTCTCTTATGATTTGTAATTGCGAATGACCCGTTAGGATCTTAAACGGCTTAAAGATGGTCGCAACCAAAAAACCCGATTTCGTAGGTAAATAAAAAAAGAGAACATTAAACAAAACCGTATACGAAAACCAAAAAGACAGCAAATAAAACTAAATAAAAATTGTTTTCTTTTAGTTTTTTTACGCAGTCGGGTTTTTTGAATTTTTAAATTTATGTCTTTTTAATCAATACTCGTTAAGAGGATACTGAAGCCTTTCGAAGCACATACATTTTATTTATATCCCAGCAAAAACTTTTGTGATTTTTGTAATTGGTAGTACTTTATTAATGGGTTACAAAGTAATGAGTGGTACTTATTTATCTTCTTATTATGCTTCAAATTAGAACTACTACCTAGCCCTTACTAGTATTTATTTTTCTCATTATCTGAAAGCAGTTACAATTTGTTGATATGTATTAACAAAATAAATAGACAACCACTTTTTAAGTCAACATGTGTTTTTATATGAAAACCAATTTTTGTCGCTTAACTTATAAGTCAACAATAACTGAGTGGGTAAAGTTCTTGTCTTCAAATCTGAACGAGCACAGGTTCGTGTCCCAAAAATAAAAAAATTAATAAAAAATAAAATATAATGTGTGTAAAAACTATTTTTAGTTTTAATTTGTTTATCTGACTACTTATTTTTTAGCTTCAAGTAAGCCAAATAATAACTAGTTAATTGCTGTGACAATCTAAATCAGACGCTGGCGATGTGTAGCCGTTAGGCACGACGATTGTCGACTGCTTTTTGGTTTTTTTTAATTTAACATGTACACAGCTGACAATTTACATGTACACAACACAAATAACCAAAATAAACAACAACAAGAGCATAGCAGTCATTTGTACCTACCAACAATGAAATTAAACACCAACACACGTTAACCAAAATTTTTTTATCATTTATTTAGTTTTCTCTTTACCTCTCTCTGATCTAAATCAGGGATGCGCGAAATTTTAACTGTGATTGAATTGTTGCTTATTAGTATTAGTGAAGAAAGCGAGCACAGAGTCAAGCGTTTGAAATAAGATGCTGCATTACATTTTTGTTTGCTATATAAATTCCCAAACGAAAAATGTTATTTTATTATTAAAAACACGCAGTAGTTTTTACTTTTATTTTTTGTCTCTAATAATACGGTTTTATAAAAAATGGCCCCAACATTTTTTATTGTTGTCAATTAAAAAATTTTGGGGACATACCGATATTTAAAAATAAATATCGCCGATACCGATACCGATACGAATAATGAAATTGAGTTCAAGTTTAGATTAACAAAACTCAAGTGGAATTTTTTTATTATACAATATTACATCATAAGAGAGAATATTTGAAATTGATAAAACATTGGAAGTAATTTTTAAGGAGCCACATTTTTTTTGCTTCCAAAAAATCTATATTAAAAATATGCAGATAATTAGTAGAAAAGCAAAAAAAAATGTTTAATTCCTTTATAATTTTAAAACATACTCGCCGTGCTTTTTAAAAAATCGATTTTTTAAAGGACATTTATCAACTAATATTCCTCTAACTAACTTAATAGCTTAATTATTAAAAGACTTCTAAGTTTATATTTATTCACTTAAATTTACATGAAAATACAGTTCTGAGTTTAAATTCGCATAAAAAAAATTGTGAAAATGGGTAATTTTTATCCTTTTCCTTGAGGAAAAATCATTATAGAATACCGAAAAAAAAAATTTGTCCTAGCATCGCTTCCAATTCGGTAACCGAAAAACAGAACTTCTTTCAATGGCAAGGATATGAAAAACTAATTAGAAATTATCCAAATTTGCAATACTTCCAGATCGCGAATTCTACATTTTCATGACTTCTTTGGAGTATCTTTTATTTTGCTGGAATAAGATTTAAAAAACAACGACTTGAATTTGAATTCATGGTAAAATTAACAAAAAATAAATAATTTAAAGTAATGAGTGGTACTTATTTATCTTCTTATTATGCTTCAAATTAGAACTACTACCTAGCCCTTACTAGTATTTATTTTTCTCATTATCTGAAAGCAGTTACAATTTGTTGATATGTATTAACAAAATAAATAGACAACCACTTTTTAAGTCAACATGTGTTTTTATATGAAAACCAATTTTTGTCGCTTAAACTTATAAGTCAACAATAACTGAGTGGGTAAAGTTCTTGTCTTCAAATCTGAACGAGCACAGGTTCGTGTCCCAAAAATAAAAATATTAATAAAAATAAAATATAATGTGTGTAAAAACTATTTTTAGTTTTAATTTGTTTATCTGACTACTTATTTTTTAGCTTCAAGTAAGCCAAATAATAACTAGTTAATTGCTGTGACAATCTTAATCAGACGCTGCCGATGTGTAGCCGTTAGGCACGACGATTGTCGACTGCTTTTTGGTTTTTTTAAATTTTACATGTACACAGCTGACAATTTACATGTACACAACACAAATAATCAAAATAAACAACAACAAGAGCATAGCAGTCATTTGTACCTACCAACAATGAAATTAAACACCAACACACTTTAACCAAAATTTTTTTATCATTTATTTAGTTTTCTCTTTACCTCTCTCTGATCTAAATCAGGGATGCGCGAAATTTTAACTGTGATTGAATTGTTGCTTATTAGTATTAGTGAAGAAAGCGAGCACAGAGTCAAGCGTTTGAAATAAGATGCTGCATTACATTTTTGTTTGCTATATAAATTCCCAAACGAAAAATGTTATTTTATTATTAAAAACACGCAGTAGTTTTTACTTTTATTTTTTGTCTCTAATAATACGGTTTTATAAAAAATGGCCCCAACATTTTTTATTGTTGTCAATTAAAAAATTTTGGGGACATTTTTCATTCTTGAGAAAAAATGTGTTTGGGGCCATTTTGAATAAAAAATGGCCCCAATATTTTCAATTAAAAACGACAAATTTTTTCTATTTTTGGGCAATTTTTAGTTTTTGCGCTATTTTTTCCGAATTTGGGACTATTTTTCATTTAATATTTTTTCTAGGGATGTAACGTTACGCCATTTTGCCGATCCGATACCGATATTTAAAAATAAATATCGCCGATACCGATTCCGATACCGATACGAATAATGAAATTGAGTTCAAGTTTAGATTAACAAAACTCAAGTGGAATTTTTTTATTATACAATATTACATTATAAGAGAGAATATTTGAAATTGATAAAACATTGGAAGTAATTTTTAAGGAGCTACATTTTCTTTGCTTCCAAAAAATCTATATTAAAAATATGCATATAATTAGTAGAAAAGCAAAAAAAAAATGTTTAATTCCTTTATAATTTTAAAACATACTCGCCGTGCTTTTTAAAAACCGATTTTTTAAAGGACATTTATCAACTAATATTCCTCTAAATAACTTAATAGCTTAATTATTAAAAGACTTCTAAGTTTATATTTATTCACTTAAATTTACATGAAAATACAGTTCTGAGTTTAAATTCGCATAAAAAATATTGTGAAAATGGGTAATTTTTATCCTTTTTCCTTGAGGAAAAATCATTATAGAATACCGAAAAAGAAATTTGTCCTAGCATCGCTTCCAATTCAGTAATCGAAAAACAGAACTTCTTTCAATGGCAAGGATATGAAAAACTAATTAGAAATTATCCAAATTTGCAATATTTCCAGATCGCGAATTCTACATTTTCATGACTTCTTTGGAGTATCTTTTATTTTGCTGGAATAAGATTTAAAAAACAACGACTTGAATTTGAATTCATGGTAAAATTAACAAAAAATAAATAATTTTTTTACAAAATAACAGCATAAAATATTGTTAATTTTTAAACTTGATATTAATAAGATTTAAAAAATAACGAAGTAAATTTATTTCATGGTAAAATCGAAGAAAAATAAATTATTTGTTAAAAAAAACTTTGAAAAAATTTTTAAAAGTATCGTCGTATCGACAGTAAAATATCGCCGATACCGATGTATCGGAAAATCTGAAGTATCGCCGATATATCGGTATCGGTATCGGTATTCGTTACATCCCTAATTTGTTCATTTTGGGGCATTTTTTCTTTTTTGGTGTTATTTTTAATTTTTAGTTTGAAGATAGTTTTCCTATTTTTGGAGCCCTTTTTAATTTTGGTCCTTTTTTATAAGAATAATAAATGGCCCAAAATATGGATAGGAAAAATAGCCACAAATTCAAAAATAAAAAATGGTTCTGAAAATAAAACATAGCCCCATAATTCGTATTGTTGTTTTAAGTTAAAATTTTTTGGATCGTTGTCTTGCATAATGTCTTTTAATAATATACCACTTAAATATTTTATAACATATAAGACGTTGTATGTTACCAAATGCATTGTTTATAATAAAATAATTTTCGCATATCAGCATTTGAAAATGAAACACAAGTATTTGCTGGATAGCTATTAAGGAAAAAATAAATGAAAATATATAAAAAAAATGAGCATCCGCCTCGTGTGCATTCGTCGCTGTCTCATCGACGACTAAATGAAGAGCATAAGAATCTGTGTGAAGAATGTGTGTGAGATAATTTCCACAATTGTGGTATGGACTGCATCTCAAACAAAAATAAGTAGTTATCGAGTCAAATTGTAAGTAGTTACGACTTAAATCCTCATATACTTTTTTGCCTACTAGTAAGCAAAGTTTTTGCTAGGACCCGATGACGCATTCTAAAGCTATTTAATCTTCAATATGACGAAGTTTTCTCAAAAAAATGGTCGAGAAGCCCAAGTTGAGAGACATATAAAATAGAAACCATGAGAGGTATTAAAATAATTTTTCGCCATGTTATGCGCACACATGATTAGAAGATATATTTCGATTTTCATTTAAATGGGAGAGGTGACAAATCCAACCCTTGTTTTCATGTTGAAAATTTTCATTTTCACCCTCTAATTATTCAGAATACGTGACTTATTTACCAAAACTAATTCATTTTTTTAACCGACTTCAAAAAAGGAGGACGTTATCATAATTCGTGTATTTTTTATGATTTTGCACGATTTTTAAAAGCTTTCTTTTTTGTTTGAAAAGGTTTCTTGCAGTTTGATCCCACAATTTTATATTTCGAAAATCGGAGGGACAAATAGACCGCCCCAAATATTGATTGTCGCATAACTCCTGCTTGCATCCCATAATTTGTTTGGAAAATCGGACTGGCAATTCACCCGCACCAAATATTTATTAATTGTCTCATAAATCCGCCATATATGGAATCATTTTGAAAAAAACAATTTTTTAATATTTGTACGTAATTATTATTCGAACTGAAAATGTGTATAAGTCGGAAGTTATTATTATTCGGCTTAAGTTCAATAATTGAATTAATTTAAATTCAAATTATTTTTAAGAGTGCAAAATCAAGCAAAACCAAAAATAAAAATTAGGGTTGGAAAAATTCGAATAAAGAATCAGAAGGTGAAATGTTCGGCTCACCATATTGATAAAAGTAATGAGACAACTCATGTTCTATTTCCTCATAAAATTTGGTTAAATAGCTGATGATTCGTTAATACTAGTATCCACGATCAAACGTGGTAAAAGCGAACAAAGTACTAGTACTAATCCGTTCTGCTAGTCTGATTATTTGTTCTAATATTCCACTCTTAAAAATAATTTAAATTTACATTAATACAAGTATTGAACTTAAGCCGAATAATAATAGCTTCCGACTTAAATTCAGTTTTTATTTGAAAGAATTTGTTGGCAGTTTGGTTGCATGGAAATTTAAGTGGAAATCGGAAGGACAAAGTGGCTGCCCGAAATGTTTGTAATTTGTTCGATTTGCTTTTTGTATTGAAGTCGGTTTTTTTTAAACCAGTATTTTCAATTTCAATTAATTCTTAAAGCACGTAATACTTTTTAATTTAAAAAATCCGAATATTTTCAATTATTACTGTTGATTTAATACTACATATTAATGGGAAATTAATTAATGTTTGTTAAGAATTTAAGGTTTATTAAAATGAGTCTTGGATTTACTTTTTTTTGTGTACTTTTGTGTTATATCAGCTTTTTAGAACTTATTAATGAGATTAGAAGTAGGACATAAATTGTGGCTTACCAAGCTTTTTCACCAAACTTTGTATTGCAGAGATATTTCTTACTTAGATCGAGGATATATACAGATATAATATAATCAATTACATATTACTAGTTTTGAGATATCAATATCCCATCCTCTTCATCTGGAATAGCCCATATAACACAATATGAGCAAAGTAAAATACCAGCACGTTTTAAAACTTTAAAGATTATAAACATTATTGTATTTAAATAAATCCCTTAAGCGGATTTTTAAGAATTTTCAGTTTTATGTTTGCCTATAGGCATTCAACATGTATTCTTAAATTTTTATATTTGAATTTTGTCTCGTCAATGCGAATAATATTGATTCACTACCTTATCTATAAAAAATATATTAAGTTTATTAAAGGTTGATTTGATAACTATTGTGTAGAAAGTTGTCAAATAAACATAAAATATTTTTTATAAATAAGGCTTCCAGAATTTACGTAAATAAATATTTTCATTGCTTAAAGTTTGTTTTTTACTTTGGGAATATATTAAGAGGCAATAAAAAGTGTGTTTGATTAAATTAAAGCATATAAATCAGTCATATAAATCAATCAACAATACCTTTATGAGAAAACAGAAAATGTTATTTGCAATGAAAAAGGCATTTGTATAACTTGTATAATATTGAAGCTAAATAAATGCCAGTGTTTGTGTCAACTGTACGAAAACATTTTTATTTGTTGTTTTTTTTCGCAAAATTGTTAGAAATAGTGTTCTCAGCAAAAAGTCAGTTCTTACGGAGTTTTACAGATTTTTTGCCCCTAGTTTCCAAATTATGGAGTCCTCAATGTCGAAAAAGTCAATATTTTGTTTTTATGTGTATTTTCAAAAGCTTGTAGCAGCCCAATACATTTTAGCAAAAAAAAATATTATTAGCTTTTTTGTTCCAAATCTTACAGGGCTTATGAAAGCTTTTGTTGCAATAAATTTTCGATGCGTTTTGCTAAAAATTCTGAAAACATGCGTTTTAACTGACCTTTTGTTGAGGAAAGAATTTCTTGAGGACTTGACCCAAAGCAAACAGTTTTTTTTTTAATTTCACTACAAAAGGCAAAAAAAATAACATGTTCCTATATCAGAAAGTTTACGCCTAGGACTATTTTTAGGGAGCTTAAAGTTGCCACCTTTTGCAATTCATATAGGGAATAGTAAATGAAGTTTATTTGCGGATAGTTAAGCATTGTATATATGCATCTCATTGGCGCTTCACCAAATCGTCAGTAGCCTTCAACCACAACTTTGAACAGTTACAAACCTCTCATCTTATGCACAGACTTTCAGACCATTTGAGAAAATATAAATGATAATATTTTTAGAAATCACAAAAGCATAAAATAAGCGTAGTAGGCTTAAAAAGGTTTGGAAAAGTAAAATAGATTCATATCGAATACAAATTATTTGCTGGATTTTGTATAGGTTTCTAAGCCTGCTAAGATTATTTTATTCTTTTGTGATTTTCAAAAATATTATCATTTGTAATTTCTCAAACGGTTTTTTAAAGTGTGTGCATAAGATGAGAGGCTTGTAACTGCTCAAAGTTGTGGTTGACGTCTACTGACGATTTGGTGAAGCGCGAATGAGATGCATATAGACAATGCTTAACTATCAGCAAATAAACTTCTTTAAAATAACATTATGACAATATGTCAAATAATAAATTAATTATAGGGAATAGTTATAAAAATCTTTCAATCGTTGTATTTTATGTAAATTGTGTATTCAGCACTTTTATGTAAAACACTATAACACACATTTTTGTGAAACATTTTAACCTTCTAACTCTTTCCCGCGTCTTTGTCCATTTCTTGAAACAGTGGCATAGTAAAAATAAACAAAAATAATTGCTATAAAATTTCTGCTTCTCCAAAGTGCAAAAGTGAACTTGAAAGCTAGAAACAAGTCCAAGCTTGAAATGTGTTTAAGGGTTAGTTTCGTACTTATTCAAAATTAGTCATAAAATACAACACGAATTCGAACTTTATAAAGAAAATATATTTTGAACGGCTTATTTCTGATCCCTTACACAGTGCCTTTAAATTTCATTTTCTTTTGCAGCGCCTTTCTACCCGAATTAATTTTGTAATGAATAAAACTAATTAAATATGCGTATATTTCCACAATTTACATTGAAAATAGTATTTATTAATTAATTACAGTTCATTTTCATCCATCTTTTACATTTGATTTTTATAATTACTGCAAAATCTCACAAATAATAAATCATGTGCATGTATGTGTAAGAACACGCTGTATAAAAAAACTACCACCACAAAGCAATTGCAAAAACGCACATTAATAAAAGAAATCTACGACACTTTTATATACACACAATTCTTTTTTCACAATATATTTTTAATAATTAGGCATAATTATTTAAAATTTTTACAATATTTCTTTTTCGTTTTATTTTCTTCTGTTCGTTGCTATTTTTACCTCTTTTTAACAGAGCCTTAAAAACAATTGAAAAACTTGATTGTAGCGTTTTTTCTGTATATTTTGTGGCTGTGGTCCAAAGATAATTTTTTTTTGTTTTTAGCTTATAACACGACTATAGTATTTCTTCTATATAGTTTCTCTATAAGTCAACGAAACTCAATTCAAGTTATAGAATAATAAGTTTTGTATGCCACATAGCGTATTCATTTTAATCGACTTTTCAATTGTTCGATTAATCAATTAATCGAAATTGATGTTTTTAAATTACTCGAACAATCGAGTAAAACTTTTATTTCGTTCGAGTAATTCGACTAAGCCTTACTGCTGAAAATGATTTGAGTTAATCGGAAAATTTTTGAATAACTCAGGTTTTTTGAAAATTTTTATGGACAAGAATTAAAAAATCAAGTTTTTTCGCGTTTTTATATATATTAATAATAAAAACAGAAGAAAAAACAATATTTCTACATAAATTAGGTCATAAACTGAGCATTTAAAATAGTTTTTGTGCTATTCAAATGTTCCGCTTTGAGGAAATTTTGAGCCAGGAAATATTCAATAATTTTCAGACCTGTTCTGTATTCAATGCGGAATAAAAACAATCAGAATTGGTATGGCATTGTTGTTATAAATATTAACTTGTACCAACAACGCTTTTATAATTCCGAACATTTTAATTTCGCATGGTGAACAGAGCAGGATAATTCGTTAAATAATCAAATAAAATCAAAACGTTTACCCTCCGTTGCCACATGCAAGTAATTACTTGCAAGCAGTGTATACGTATTATCAATGAAAATCTCGAAGAACAAGCCGAAAGTCTTGCAAGTAACTTGAGTGTCTACACAGTCAAGTAAAAGTTTCCTTGCAAGCTGAATAAATCCGAGCAGCCAGAAACTTAACACATGGTTATTTGGCTGGGAAAACTTGTTATTAACATTACTTTTTTTAATAAGATCGGTGTTACCAAATAACGCCAACTGTATTCCCAATATACATTTGAACAAATAAATTACATTTATTTTTAAATACATATACATAAAATAAGTTAAAACCATAGTTATTATGTTACTAAAATCAAGAAAACGTGTATAAAAGCTTTTACTTGGGAACACTATTTACATTTTTGACATGAACTTGGAGCACCACTTGGCGACATCACTGTCTTCAAAAAATTGTTGGAAGTTAAGCTGGAAGTCCATGAAATGTGGCTGTGTTAGTAGAAAAGTGTGAGTGTATTGAGTTTTTCGAACTTGTACTTGCATGTGGCAAAGGCGCCGTAACTACCCAGTGAAAAAAATTGGAAATCATTTTTGCGGAACTACTTTCAAAATATCAATAAGTGCATACTTTCGACTTTTCGGGAAGTGGTTATTAACAACATTTAGACGATTAACTAGCTTTAGTCAATTTAAGTCTCGTTCGAAACTTTCGCAAATACTTACAATATTTCTTGATTTTGTTTAAGCAAATGAAATAAATGTTATGAATGGACATAATTTTATTTATGAAAAATAACTCATATAAGTAAGTGAAAACTAGTTCCTTTGCACTTACTAAAAAGGACATATAAAAATAAAATGTTATTAATATAATGAACATAACTTTGGATCTAACGAATAGGCATTAACAAAGAGAACTTTTTGCGATAACAAGCCTATCTAAAAATCATTAAAAATTATCCGGATTCGCACTACTTCCGGATCAATAGTTCAGGATCTTATTGAATTCCATGGAAGCTCTTTTTACTGGCTATATACATGTATAGATAAAAATTTTTGGAATATGTATACTTATCTGAAAGGTATCTACTAGTGATGTTACGAATATCAATTTTTAACATTCGCGAATACGAATATCTAAAACAATATTCACCGAATTCGAATTCGAATACGAATACGAATATTAAATCTAAATAGTTAGTACCACTTAATATTTCAAATTTAATTGAAAAAAATATCTACCCTTTGCGTCAATAACAATAAATTGAGAAAACCTGTCACAATATTATAGGTATTTAACATTATTATGATATTCCGATGACGGAATTTGAAATTATTAACTTAGCACCTGAAAGCCACTTTTTTAAATTTTTGCTGGAAAGTAAATAACGGAAAATACGAGCTTCTTTTACCTATACCCAGGCAATATTTAGCGACACCAGCGGCGACTGTTCCGAGCGAGCGAATGTTTAGTGGTGCGGAGCTTAATTACACACCGCGCAATAGGGTTGATGGAGAAAAGACTTCAAAACTTTTATTTTTGAAGTTCAACATTCCTCTACTGAGCTTTGAGTATTACTATAACATGATTAATAAATTATCATGTCGTTGTGAAATATATTTTGTTTCTTTTTTCTCTACTAAAAGAAGATTATTATTTTGCGTTATAGACAAATTTTTTTATTAAAAATTAATATCAATTAAGTTATGAGCTTAGTCGAACTGTATGGGCTTATATCCAAAGAAATTTTAATTATTTTGGCTTGAGTTCGGTTTGAAATTAATTTTTCAATTAAATTATATTTTTATTTAGAGATAAATTTGAAGCATGTAGACAAAGAAAATTTTGACTGCGCAGAGGCTTGAACTAACGTTTCGATAGCTCCCGCTTATCTCATCTGAGTTCTTTACCGCTTAGACCACTCGACCAAAGTCGGGTGTTTGCAGTCAAGAGCTGAATATCATCTACTTTTAATCAATTCATACTGTCACTCTTAGAGCTGTATTTCATTTGATAGTTTTCTAAATTTTCTTTGTCTACATGCTTCACATTTATCTCTAAATAAAAATATAATTTAAGTGAAAAATTAATTTAAAACCGAACTCAAGCCAAAATAATTAAAATTTCTTTGGATATAAATCCATACAGTTCGACTAAACTCATAACTTAATTGTTAAACTCTAAAGGCAACTAGCAAAAGGATGTACATGTTCAAAAAACAAATCAAATCATTGCACCATTTCCGCCTCCTTTTCGTTCTCATGTCTTCGTAACGTCTCACAAACAGCTACGAGACGCTTAAAATATATCTACGAAGAGGCTCGTTGGGCTGAGCTCAACGACTTTTTCCGACATTTTAACTGGAAACTTTGTTTCCTAGACAATAATGTCAATGCCATGGCGAAAAAACTATAATAATTCGTATTCTATTACTAAATTAATAAATTCAAATAATTTTTTTCGAAAATCAAAAATATTTAATAATAAGAAAAAAATCGCATTTTTTTCTATTAAAATTTTCTATTGGAATATTTAAAAATCACACAAAAATATAATAAAATTTAAAAACAAATTCAAACACATGCGTGTTAAAATAAAAACTATAATAATTTTTTCTGTGTAGTAGCATAAGTTTGTTTTGCGATAGTAAGAATTAAAGATTAACTAAATTAAAATTGAGTTAGTATATAGCATTAACCTTCCAGTTCCATGTCCAAGTCGTTTTCCTCCTATTGTTCGCCACATGGAGACATTCGACGAACGAGCCTTGGATTGGATTTTCAAAACGTCAAAGTTAAATTGATAAAATTGAAAAGAGTAAATATTAAGTATACTTCTGCCTGGATGGTTTGATATGACGGCCGTGTAAACATAAATACGTCCTGTTTGCTCCAGGGCATCACAAAGGGACCAAATTGACGGAACCAAAGTGAGTAACTTCTTGACTTCTGGCTGCACTCTCATCCTAATCTAAGCTTATGGCATCACAAATGCATATCAGAGAGCACATCAGCAAAATTGATGTGAATAGAATTACAAAGGACAAATAGCTGCAAGAACAGAAATGCGATATTTGAAAAAAGAAACGGCAGTTTTGATATACACGTGTCCTAGATATTTGCAATTAACCATTATTTCCCAGCAACAGACATTAAGGTCCCTATTATGATTTACAAATAAATTGATTGATAGTTGAGTCGTAGTTGTCAAATTCTTAATATGGACTAGAACTTTCTTAAAACTAAGACAACTGTTTTTTGTCAGTTGTGTTTTGGTTTTTATTTCAACTATTGAGTTCCTTTTGATTACTTTTAAAATTGTGATTTTAGGCGCCAATCTATCCCATTTGTCAACCAATATTGTTGTCATATCCATAAAATATAAAATCTCAAGAAAAAATAGTAAGGCCAAAACTATGGTTTCAAAAAACAGAGAGTATAGATAAGAACCTTTTTTCGAAATTTAGTTCGAGGACAAGTGAAATTAGTTGTGAATAATAATAATAAAAAAATAATGGTTGAGTTTGGTCGTAAAATTGACAACTCAACCAACTTGAGTTGTGAATCCTAATAGGGGACTTAATCAAAGGTGCCTATTATGAACAATATTTGATCTTCGACTGTGATCGAAAAAGCTGATCGAACGAATTTTGGTTTGGTATTATGACGCACATTCGATGAATAATAGCGCTACTGTGAATAACAGTCATTGTCATTGCTCACAATAATATATTTCTATCAGGTGTTTCTAAAACTAAATACAATTTGTTTGAAAATTGAGTTACATATGGGTAATTCCATGTCAAATCAACTAATAGTTAGACACGACCCCTTTCGATTTTGATGAAATTTGTTCAGTTGTTTTCTTTAAGCCTATAACGAACTTATGCCAAAGGGAA
Organism: Panzeria rudis; assembly: GCA_956483635.1. NCBI lineage: Eukaryota > Metazoa > Arthropoda > Insecta > Diptera > Tachinidae > Panzeria > Panzeria rudis. Next base: position 87,885,806 of record OY101449.1, on the reverse strand, counting down.
AAAACTAAAAATTTTTATTTCAGAAGTTTTGACATATCCAAAATATCATAATTTTGCCAAATTTACCGAAAATATTGAGTCTAGTTTTTAAATACCTCGAAAATTATTTTATATACAAGATTGTATTGTATGTCATTTTAAGCAGAATATTTGGAGCTACAAAAAATGTATAGAGCAAAAATTTTTTGGAAAAATGACTTATCTGCAAAGCTTTGAAATTTTCAAAACTAATTAAATCAAAAACCTATATTTTTTTGCTGAATTTTTTTATATAATATCTCTAAACGTCCTTAAAAATCCTGAAATCTTTAAGGAGGTGTTTTTTTAGATATGACAAAATATTTAAGTTTTTAGCACAAAATTTCCAACATAAAATTTCACCGAAAAAACAATGCAAAAATTTGTCAATGTTTTTCATGTGCATTGCAATTCTCTTTTGCTTTGAAATTCGCTTTGTCAATTTGAAGTTTGCTGTAGGTGTATTTGACGTTTTATTTTATTTTGTACAAGGAAATTGCAAAACTAGAATTTCATAATGTGGACACTAATGCAATTCTGCAGCAGAATTTAAAAAAATTGCAGCAACAAAAATTGCAAGTCTGGACGGGGACTAAATAATATGATTTCATGCATAAAAGATTTATGAGATCAAATCAATTTGTGCAAATTGTAAATTGTCTTCCATCAGTGAAACAAGCATTTCCAGTTGTTGTTAGCCACTCACGACATTATATCTGCATAAAATTTACAAAAATAGTTTAAAAATTACTGCTTCGTCACCCAAAAGCAAAAAATGTCCAAAAATGTCTTACATAAACTACACCGTCGAAAGCAAATTTGTTTTTGATTGAAATTTCGTTGCACAACGAAATTTTCGATAGTGCTGGCAGCTCGTAATACGAATTTGGCATTCGGTATTCGGTGTTCCATAGCCAGCGAAGGTCGAACATCGAATGCAACTCATAATAAGGCCAAATTTTTTAAACCAGTGTAATTCATTACTTCTTTACTAGTAAATACATAACTATCTTAATTATTTAAATATAATTTGGCCATATGTGTTATTTATATCAAATCAAGTGCTGATAATATGAAATTTAAAGAAAATAATAAATTGTTTTTTTATTTCACTATTAAAGGTTTCCTGGATACGCAAACGTGATCTGCATATATTGACTGTTGGTATAGCCACTTATACATCTGACAAACGGTTTCAGGTAAGCGAATAACGATAGTTATTTGTTTTTATTTTCTTTTTTCATGCTTTTTGCAATTTTACATTCATTAATATGATAGATTCCGTTACTAGTTATTTCCGTTTATTTTGCTTTTGATGAATAAAACTACACCTTTTACGCGTGTACAATTACGAACGAATGAACACATAATCAAAGTCATCAGGCACAAAAATATTATTAAAACATGGACATATAAACGAATACAGCACTTTGATGGTTATACCCACCAAACCAAAGGTTTCGACTTTTTCAGAAGTCGGACTTGTCGTAATGAATTCGTTAAGAAATTTCTGTAGCTTTTCTGAACAAATTTCTTTCGGATACGTTTATTTAATAAAATTAAAAAACAATTAAGTTATGAGTTTAGTCGAACTGTATGAGTTTATATCCAAAGAAATTTAATTATTTGGCTTGAGTGCGGTTTTAGTTTAAATTTGTAATTAAATCATATTTTTTATTTAGAGATATATGTGAAGCATATAGACAAAGAAAATTTTTGACTGCACGGAGGGTTGAACTGACGTTTCGATAGCTCCCGCTAATCTTTACAGAATTCTTTTTCGCTTAACTACTCGACCAAAGTCGGTGGTTAAGCGGAGAAAGAATAAAAGAAGCTTAATACAAGACAAAAAAAGTGAATATCAATAACTATCAAAAGAAATACAGCTCTACACAGTATTTTCTAATTACTTTGAGTATTCTTAAATTGTGTACAAAAATTCTTATTTTATGTACTACTATTAGTATAAACTTGTTACACAGTTGTAGTGTGTTGGTATTTGTTTGCTTGTTGATAGCTTCAGTCGCATAATGTGATTATATTGTTGTCTTGTTGTTGGTTATTCTGTTTGTTCGACCAGTGTCGACTAATATCCTACAAACGTCGTATTACATGCTGCTATACTTTCTATACTGAGTTAGTTGAGTGGTCTAAGGCGTTGGTTTACAAACATGATGAGCTAAGTTCAATACTAGGAATGAACAAAATTAAATTTAAAATTAAAACAAATAAGGAAAAATATTAAATTTATATAAGTAGTAACAATATAAATTCCTAATTCTGTTCTGTTCCAGGATTAAATAAGTAAAAGTTAGTCTGATTGATTATAAAGTAACCAGGTAGGATTTTCAAGTACGCGGCTGATTGGTTCAAGTATACAGCGGGCTTGAATCTACATGTAATACGACGTTTGTCAGCTACTTTTCGGCTATGCCCGAGCAATGAAAATAAACAACAATAAGAGCACAACAGTGATTTGTGGCTATCATCAAGCAAACAGTAATCAACACATTACGAGTACGACTGTGTATAAAGTTTATAAACATATTCGTACTTAAAAGAAGATATTTTTCTACATGAATAAAGGCTAATCACGCTAAAATTAAGTATTTTGCACTTGAAGATGGCAACTCAATCAATCTTTCTGTACTTGATTTTAGAAAAACCGGGATTACCGTACTTTTGACTCCGCTTGGGATTAATTTAAATACGGATGGATTGATTTTTGTTTACAATGTAAGAGTGACAGTATGAATTGATTCAAAGTAGAGCATATTCAACTCTTGACTGCAAACCACCGACTTTGGTCGATTTTTTAAGCGAAAAATAATTCTAAAGAGATAAGAGGGAGCTATCGAAACGTGAGTTTAACCCTCCGTGCAGTCAAAAATTTTCTTTGTCTATATGCTTCACATTTTTCTCTAAATAAAATATATGATTTGATTAAATTTCTTTTGACTAAAAAAAATATTAGCCTTTGATTTATAAGCAGAGAAGAAGAAGTGAAAAGTTTTTAGATTGTTTTAAAAAAATAAAATAAATACTTAAATACGAAGAAATTAATAAATAACCAGTAAAAAAATTGCTTCCAATAAAGCAGGTTTCTACTATTATGGAGTAAAAGTATCGCTGATAAACCTGCTGATATTGCTGCTGATTTTTGTATGGCGGGTTCCCGGTTTGGAGTACTCCATTTTTACTCACAAAAGCCCTTTTGAAGCACTGAAAGCTATCAGCATTTTCAGCACTAAAACTGAAAATAAATGAAAATAATTCTGGGAAAAAAACCAACTTCAATACAAAGAGCCAAATCTTGTATGCCATTTAATATAGCAAATTTTCAAAATTGGTCCATAAATGGCAGAGTTACGCGATAACTAATATTTGTTTTGGGGGGAGGGCAAATCGCCCCACCGATTTTCAAAAACAAATTATGGGACCAAACTGCAAGCAAACCTTTTGAAACAAAAGAATAATTTAAAAAAATCGGTTCATTAATGGAGGAGTTGTGCGATAATCAATATATGTGTGAGAACGGGGAAGGGCCGACGGCCCGTCCGACTTTCGAAAAAAAATATGGGATCAAACTGCAGGCTAAGCCGTTCAAACAAAAAAAGAATATTGAAAATCGGTCCATAAATGGAGAAGTTGTACTATAATCAATATTTTTTTTGGGGGGGGGGGGTAATTTCTCCCCGATTTGTGGGAGTAACCTGCAGGGAAGGCCTTTCAAACAGTAAAAGAATTCTGAAAATTGGTGCATAAATGGAGGAGTTATGCGATAATCAATATTTTGGGAGGAAAAATTTCCCCCCGATTTTGGAAAAAAATTTATGGGACCAATCTGAAAGCAAGCCCTTTCAAACAAAAATAATTTTGAAAATCGGCTAAAAAATGACAAAGTTATGCGTGTACAAACATAAAAAAACATACACACGAATTGATAACCTCCCTCTTTTTTGAAGTCGGTTAAAAATGTTCGATGTGGATAAGCCGCGTTAACGCCATCTTGAACTTATATTATTTCGTAACTTTATTTATTCTTATTAATTTCATATATTTATTCACTGTTTGTTATTTTAACTTCAACTAGTATCGAACTTAGATCCTTCAGGTTTGAAGTCCAACGTACCAGCCACTAGGCCAAAAACACTGTTGCAAAAGGGCACCAAGAAACTCAAATAAACTTACTCATCTTTCTCGCTGAAAAACCTGCATTGGATCAGCACTATAAAATCAGCTTTTTTGTATAGCTTGTGTACGAAGCGTTTGTATAAGTAAAAAGTAAATACTTTTCTCGCTTCAAAACCTGCATTGTTGTGACGCTATGAAATCAGCTTCTGAACAAGCTCTTATTTTAAAGCGAATTATGAAGCGCTTTATTTCTTTAGTGTTTCAAAAAACATAAAAATTTGTTACTGGGTATATGTAAAAAGCAGCAACAACGGTTAAGCTGTACTCTGCTGTAAAAGTTGAAGAAGTTTTTAAGCTGAGTTGCTAAGAAATCTCTTGACGAAGTCGTACATATATATTGTTACGATTTCTTAACTACGTTGCAAAGTCATGTCAACCATTTGATATAAAAATCGTTACGATTTCAGCAATATTTTGGTTCCGAAATCATAGCATTTGGTTTGGTGGGTCTTACATTTGCATACGTTGATGATGAATCAGAGAATTGATGAGGATGGTGACAGCGCCAATGATTAATTTGTTGATGCTTTCTTATATATGCGTGTATAAAATAATTATGTTTATGTAATTGTATGCATATGCATGCGTATTTGTTACCTGCAATAAAATATATGTTGTTGGAATTTTTTACTTCATTAAAATTATTCAATTTTGTTAATTGGGCATGAGGTATAAATGGATTTTCATACCATACATGTATACGATGACGTTGTGTTTCAGTTCAGTGTTTTGAATGTAATTGTAGTTGATGGATGGAATTTTACATTTTCATACATTATCTTATATTTTTATATACACATGTATGTATAGAAATATTTTTTTTTAATTTTGAACAGTAAAATATTTTTGAACAAGAAATAAATAAATAGATACGCACTTTATAAGAATGTGGAAAATGCTTCTGCATATAAAATATGTAAAACTGAACAATATGTAGTATGTTTAATTAATAAATAAATTGTGTGAAGACAATTAAACAACACAACTTTAAATTAATATAGAAAGAATGCAAAGAAATAAAAACTTTTAAAGATAAAACTAAAACTTTTCGATATTATCAACAAGAAGGTGTCAAAGTTTCCTTGGATGAATTGCAACCCTTTTTTAATTACAGTTCAACAATTGTTGAAAAACTCCAAACAATTGGCCAATTCACAACCTGTTGTATGTGTTGTAGATCGTATAAATGTTGTTGGTAATTTTCGCATAAACATTTGTTAAAAAATGTTTATGTGGAAATTACCAACAACATTTTTACGATCTACAACTCTTACAACAGGTTGTGAATTGAGCAAATGTATTATAGAAAACCTCTCAAATCCGTTGTAATCTTATTCAAAGAAATGTTGTCAAATTCTAATTATCTTTTCAATTTAAGAAAGTTGTCCATAAAGATGTTTTTCGTTACAGAGCATTTCTTTTGAAAAATTTGTCTGTAACAGAGAAAAATATTTCTTCAAAAAGATAGTTTAAAGACTTGTAAAACCACTATACAGTTTTGATTTATTGTGGTTCCAGTAGTACAAAAATAGTCAAAATTTTTAATTCTATGGAGAGGTTTTTTTTTAATTTTTAAGTAAAATTTTCAATATTTTAAGACATGTCTCCACTTATGTTGTCACAACTCCAAAACAACTAGTCCGATTTTGTTAAACTAAATTTACAAAAATTATAATTTATATAACCTTTAATCCGTTTATATATTACGTTTCAATCGGCTCAGTTTTTGCGTGAAAATAGCAAGTTTTTTTGTTAAAAAAAACAATGAAAAATCGAAAACGACAAACATTTTTAAGATTTATTGCTTTATCGCAAGGCCACATGTAATAGAAACAAAATGAGATATCAATTATAAAAATCGATTGAGTTTTACCCGAATTTATTCACAATTAAGTGAATTCACTTATTTTCATACTTACAATTGAGTAATTACTGTTCTTCTTTCGATTGATTGAATTTTGAAAACATTTTCCCCATGCTATGTACAAATTTTTACATCGAAAATGCATTACATAGTAACATTCGTGTATTTTTTTTTGGCAAACCCGTACCTACAATATTGATTCTATTTTTCGGAAGCACATTTCAATTGGGTAAGTTTAAACGTATTAAATAGTAGAAAATTTATATTTTATTATATAAATTTATTATAAGAAATAAAATAAGAGAATAAATTAGTATTTTATTTAAATAACTTTTACTTAAAAATTAAAAAAAAAATTATCAATAGAATTTTAAAATTTTACCATTTATGTACTTAGGTAGCCATGATGCATCAAATCTATATAGTGGTTATTCAAGCCTTTTTTGCTCTTGACCTGTATAATTTATTATAGAAAAGTTGTCTGTTGCATACGTATTTACAGGTGATCGATACTCGTTCAGCGATAATGGCAAATGAAAAAATACTTTTCATATTAGTTCTCATGATTACTTTTTACTTTATCTTTTCACAATTACATATATTTTTATTCTCGTTTGATTTATGAAAAAAACGTTTTATTCCACATGTACCTTTGATAACTTTTTTACTATGTTATCAAGTGTCAAAACCAAAATGAAGTATTTACACTACGTCTTCACGAGTCATCGACCTGAACATGACGCCGGCAGAGCAACTGTGAAAAATTTGTCAACTTCTTTGTGATGGTGAGCACGTGTGATGTCCATATTCTGTCTTATCAATGTATTTTGTGGTAGTGCAAAAGAGATGGAATATTTACCAATTTTGTTCTGTCTCTTTTCTTTCTATTGAAAACGGTTTTTGATGGCGAATCTCATATACTCTAGTCATATGTTCGGTCGTCGATGTCAGAGCATGGACAAAACATGGACATGAGCGGTCTACATTAGTAATATGCGATGTTCGACGTGATGTTCATACCAAGTTCATGGCTAATGTAGACCCCCAGTTACAAAGAAAAATAAAAGCAACAGTTATGTGTGTTAATTACACAGGGTAACACACCAAAACTTTTCTGACCATTTTTTGGTTATTCGGTTAATATTTCACGAACAGTGCACATACCTCAAGGAATAATGTTAGAACTTATTATTTTCTTTTTTCTTAATGTTCATGTCTTAATTAATAAAAAAACGGCTGTGAAGTTGTTCATAGAAAGTTATAGATAGATTTTTTGTGGAACAAGAATTTTAAATTTGTGGAAAACATGTGGAAAAACATGTATATTTATATACAAATAATTTTGTACAGAATTTTTTTACAGAATTTTTTAAGGATTTTTTTTCCCCGATCATTTCAAATATTTGATATACATACATAAATGTCAGGGAAAGCAACAACATCCATCAAATACCCTACTGTAGGTCATATGGTGGGCAATGTTTCAGGGGCGAATTAGTCCCCCTCAAATGACATCCATATATTATTTTACAGATTTTTTTCTGAAAATTACTCTCAAAAATTTCCTCCGATGATTTCCGATATCTGATATTGTGTTTGTTTCTTAAAAATATATTTCAGAAAAAGCTACAACATCCATAAAATACCCTACTGTAGGTGATATGGTGGGCATATATTCCATTAGCAAATAACTCCCCTCAAAAGTCACCCATAGACTTTTTTACAGAATTAAAAAAAAAATTTAAAGTTTCCTCCCATCATTCATATCTGATACATGTAAGAGAAAGCTGCAATAACCATAAAATACCCTACTGTAGGTCATATGTTGCGCATACATTCCATGAGCAAATAACTCTCCTCAATAGTCATTCGATTCTGTGAAAAAGAATTTAAAAAAAATTAATTTTCTGTAATCACTTCATTTTAGAGAAATTCGCATTGAAAACGCTAATATATTTTATTTTTAGCATGTTTTTCGCTTCTACTGCAAAATTATTTAAATGCTAGTTTGGGCGTTTTGACTACCAGGTATCGATATCTATTACAACAAACATAATAAATAAACGCATCTACAAACAAATGTATTCAATCCATATGATTTCTAATTGTTTAGCTTGGATCTTTTAACAAACGAATATGAAGAAAAACAAATAAAAAATATTGTTGCTGATATTAATTTCAATCTAAGAGTTTTTTAATAAAACCTTAATCTAAAAAAACGGCATACAATGCGCAAGATTTTTTCTTTTTCGGAATATAAAAATAAAATTGTCCACTAGATTTTTACAAAGTTACAAAACAAACAAATTTGTACATTTTTAGTTACATTCCATTCAATATTAAAAATATTCTAAATTAAGAACATTTGAAACCAACAACAATCTATAATCATTTTGCAACAAAAAAATATGTTAAAAATATCTTTTCGTGGACTAAATTACCTGAAGCTGACGGTTATAAATTATAAAATTTTAGATTTTAAACGTTTGTGGAAAAATATATTTAACTCTAATTGAAAGTAATTTCTACTTTTCCAGTTTTTGCCTTTGAACGTACACTGCAGAAAAATTGTGTGACCTACAATACCAACTTTAACTGATATTTTTACTCGATATCCATTTTTATTCAAAAAACCTAATTCTAAAAATCGGTTTAGCGCCACTTTGAAGGCAATCGAACACAATGCGCGCCGCCATTTGAAGTCGGATTTCATCATATTGTATAAAGTTGTTTTTGGCTTTACTGCGGCTTAATTTTTGGTACTGGTGTCTTTTTAATCAGACATCAAATTCTGGGCGCCACTTACATATGAGTAGTCCACTTGCAAACACCGCTATGTTAATATATCGAAATTTGCAGAAAATCGATTAAACCTTCAAACAACAAATAAAACGGCGGCTTTTAGCAAATTTTTATTTTTTTCAACATAGCGGTGTTTTCAGGTGGACTACTCATGTATCACCTCGGATCCTTCTCTCCTAATGTCCAAGTTTTTGCATATGGCAAGAAAGCCCTTCTAACACTTAGTATGTCTAGCTTTTAATATACTCACTTTATGCTACGCCCCAAAATTAAGCCAATTTTTCCATTTCACCTACGTATTGCATCGCCATTTTCACTCCCATTTTCACCAGTGAAAGGACAATTACCTTGAAGATAACTGGTACAAAAGTTTTCCACAGGGGAGTAACAAGAAATAGTAATAGATTTCATAAACACTGAAAGTTTAAAAAATATTTTTTAAATATTTTTTTATTTATGTGTTTTTTTTTATTAATTTCTTCGGAAGGCTTCTGATTTATTTATATGTTTGATATCTATAGAAAATATATCTTTCCATTGGAACCAATCCTTCTTATCAAAAGATGGCGGTTGATTTATCGCGCGGTTTGCTATATATACTTTTGCCCCTATGTGCAATGTGGCTCTACTTAAAAGAATCTTTTTTATTTTTTTTTTGTGTAGACTAATAATCCAGAAAGTTTTTAAATGTTTGAAACATTAAGCAAATAATACAAAAAATGGTTTAAATTATGCAACTATTAAATTTCACTATACATATCTTTAAAAATAGGGCTTCTAGAAAAAAATAATAATGATGCATTTGTAATTAGCAGTTAAAAATACATAAGAATCAGATGTGTTAATTTCCGAAAATTTTAAAAGCCACAATTTTTTGTGCTGTGTTATTTATTGTATTTTATTCAAATAAGCATGTTTTTCAAATAATTTTTTCGATATTTGCAATAAAGCAATGCAAATTTAAATGCATATATAGTGACAAAAATATTTGAAGTGTGAATTATGTATATATATATGTGTTTTTGTCTGCGTGTGGAAAAATAGTCCCAAGACAGTTAGACCGACTTAAAGTTAGTTTCCATGTTCAAAGAAATTTCATTATTTTTGGCTTTAGTTTGATTTTAATTCTATTTTTCAATTAAATTATATTTTTATTTAGAGATAAATGTGAAGTATGTAGACAAAGAAAATTTTGACAGCGCGGAAGGTTGAACTGACGTTTCAATAGCTCCTGCTTATCTAATCAGGATTCTTTATCGCTTAGACCACTCGGCCAAGTCGGTTGTTAGCAGTCAAGAGTTGAATATCATCTACTTTTAATCAATTCATACTGTCAGTCTTAGAGCTGTATTTTATTTGATAGTTATTGATATTCACTTTCTTCTTTTGTCTTATGTTAATCTTCGTTTTTTATTATTTCTGTATTCTAGTATGCATTATCATTGATAATTACAAGTACTAGAGTGTTTTTGTGAATGTTTGTTTGGTCAGCCTTTATAGTTTAACAATTAAGTTATGAGTTTTGTCGAACTGTATGGCTTTATATCCAAAGAAATTTAATTATTTTTGGCTTGAGTTCGGTTTTAATTCACTTTTTCAATTAAATTATATTTTTGTTTAGAGATAAATGTGAAGCATGTAGACAAAGAAAATTTTGACTGCGCGGACCACCGACTGGGGTCGAGAGGTCTAAGAGGTACAGAGCTCTGATGAGATTAGCGGGAGCTATCAAAACGTCAGTTCAACCCTCCGCGCAGTCAAAATTTTTTTTGTCTACATGCTTTACATTTATCTCTAAATAAATATATAATTTAACTGAAAAATTAAATTAGAACCAAACTCAAGCCAAAAGTAATTAAATTTCTTTGGATATAAAGCCATACAGTTCGACTAAACTCATAACTTAGTTGTTAGTTTTTCATGTTGCAAGCACTATTCGATAGAGGTTGTTATTAACTATGTTTAAAAGAAAACCGGCGCAGCTGCTTGGGAGTGATCTAGTTTTTTCTACTACTGTTCTCCCGTAACTGAAGGTCTGTAATACCGAAGCTGGCAAAAGGCTGGGCCAATTTTAATATATTTTTCTTTGCTTGAAAAGTGTCTTGAATTAATAGTTCTCTTTGATACATTTTAAACAAAATCAATATATTTTAATGGCATTTAGCAGTTGTTGTCAGAAATCCCTAAGATTAGTATGTAACAAAATGTATTTATTCGAGATATTCTCAAGAATTTATGTGCAAAAAAGTTAAAATCGGACTACAAATGTGGAACCGATTTTTGTCGAAAGATCTACTGATGAGTTGGCATTAGCAGCCTATGAAATGCCGGCATTTAGATTAATTAACCACAACATATCAAATTAACTTTTTTGCGCACTAGTATGTCTGACTTAAATCTTTATTTATCGTTTGCAAGGTTAACAAATTCCCCTAGTTAGCAAATAATGCAAAATAAAGAATTCTTTCGCGTGTAAGTTTGCTCTAACTACTAGCGAAATATACTTTCAATTAGAAATTTTCTGTGTAAACAAATATTTTTTCATGAACAATTTTTGATAGTTAATTTTACTGCAACGCAAAACAACAATCGACAGTGCTGTTTAATTGTGCAAAATTTTTTTCGCTTCAATATTTTTGATATGAAAAATATTGGCATATCTTGTCATTGTTTCACCGAACGAGAGGTAAAACTACTATGAACAAATTAAAAAAACTTTTCATTTAACCGTTTCACAGAACGACTTTCATATCGTGGATTTTTTTTGTAGAAAAGTTATGATTTAGAGATCAGGTTTTTTTGTAGAAAAATTTTCTGTTATAGATCTACTTTTATTGTTATAAAAGTTGTATGTTAGAAGATTCCAACTTAGTATTACTGCAGAATGTCTTCCAATAAGCCAATCAAGTTTAATTGTTTTAATATCATTTGGATCAGCTTTTAATATTATTTGGATCAGCTTTTCATCTATATGGGCTTTCCATATTATATAACAATCTAGGTCTTGATCTCAAATTTATTATTCTCCATCATTGTTGTCATTATGCTGTATAAGCAGCGAATGCTAATGTCGGAATATTATTACTTATTGGCATGTCCGAGGCATACTATATATCAAATATAAGATGGGAACTCCAACTTCAGTCGGTTGTGGTGTGATACAAAAATAGTTTATTTCATGTTAAGTTTTTCTGAAGTTAAATAGCTTGCTAATAGCTCATGAATGCTTCTGGGCAAGTTTTGTTATAATCAGGGAAACCGCAAATATGCAATTGCATGTTTTTCTTGTGCGATGTATGCAGGCACAAATAAGATATTTATGCGTTTTATAACTTTATAAAATTTTGGCATCGATTTGTTAGCGCACATTTTTGCATATTTTAATATTTCACACTTAGTCGCACATTTAGGGCATTTTTCTTTTCTTTTGTGGCATATTTAGCTGTTTTCCTGCATATTTTGGCTTTTAAAAATATTAATATGCATATTTACAAGAAACAAAAAAAAATCTCTCGGCATCGAAAATTTTGAAAATTTTCCAAATGTTGAAAATTTACTAAATTTTGAAAAATTTTCTATTAAGACTTTAAATTAGTCTAATGTATTTTTTCCTAATTTCTTATAACTGTTCCTCATTCCATTGATTTATTCCCAGTTTATTCACAGCTTTACAATTAAGTCCTCTTGAGGATTTTTTACGAATTTAAATTTTGTGAAGATTGTTGACTTATCTGCATTTCATAGAATTATATCAGGATGAGAATAGTCACGTTTTACGAATATTTAAGCTGTTTATGCGATTTTGCTGATTTTTTCCTAATAGGAACCACAATATATGAAAACCATGTGCGATGTATTAGCAAACATTTAAGCCCATAAATAATTTGGGTTCTTGGTGCCCATCATTTGCTATTCGCACAGATGAAAGACCAGGGTTGCATTATTAAACCGACCCATATACTCATAAAGAACCAGAAAACCTTTCCTCTGTGAGTCCACTACACATACACATGGACATTATTCGTTTTTGAAGTGTAAGTTATGTGCGTGGACGTTTTTTTCTTCGACATTATTGCATGCCACCAATAAATGTATATAATTCATGGTGTAAAAATGAGTATTATATAAACTATAAGTGAAATGATAAACATAAATGTATTTGCTGGTGTTTAAGCATTGTCTATATACATTTCATTGGTGCTTTACCAAATCGTCAGTAGACTTCAACACACAGTTTAGAGCAGTTACAAACCCTTTATCTTATGTACAGACTTTCAATAGCCATTTTAGAATTTACAAATATGTAAATGATTTTCAAAAATAAGCAAAGTTTTCAATGGTTTTTGAAAGTCTGCACATAAGATAAAGGGTTCGTAACTGTTCTAAATTGTGTTTGAAGTCTACTGTCGATTTATTAAGCACCAATGAAGTGTATATAGACAATGCTGTACATAAGATAAAGGGTTTGTAACTGGTCTAAATTGTGTTTGAAGTCTACTGACGAATTGGTAAAGCACTAATGGAATGCATATAGACTATTTTTAAACGCCAGCAAATAAATTTCATTTAAAATAAAATTATGATAATATGTCAAATAATACATTTCTTAAACGAAATGATAAAGTTGAAAGTGCATATTTTTTTTAAATGTGCAGCATATTTTTATGTTTTTAGCGCATATTCAATGCACATAGAATAGTTTTTTAGGGCATACTTCCGGTTTCCCTAATTATAATGTTTAAATTAATCCTTTGTGGCACACTTTATCAAAAGCCTGAGAGACGTTAATGAAGAGATCAGAACAAAACCCATTTTCTTCGAATGTTTTTCCAGCAGCATTTAAAATTTTATTATAGGTTTGTTCAATATTACTATGTTTTCTTCTAAAATCAAATTGATAGTCTAAAATGCATCCACTCTCGCTTAGTATGGTGCTCAGCTTAATCATAATTAGTTTTTCAAATATATTTGACATGTAAAATTCTAATTTCGTATGATATTTTCCGAATTGGGACATTACGATTTAAACGAAAACTTTGAATCGGTAGCATACTGTTGGAGACTTACTGCCTGTTTCTGTAAATAAAATAAAAATTTTTGTTAGGGAATTTATATTGAAATAACAATAAAAAAACTCAAATTTGTTTTTGTTTTCAATTCAAAGTCCCTAACGAAAATTTTAATTTTATTTACAAAAACTGCCAGTTAATATAATATTAAATTATTAATAATATTAATAATATTAATAATATTAAAAGCAATTTTTCTTCTGCTCTAAAAGTATCTTGTTGCCAGTTTTATTAGTATTTCGGACTCTATTCGAGCATAAGCCAGCAATGGCGTTTTTAATCTACTAAATGTTAAATCCTAGGGGAACTTAACTATATCAGAAGATTTGTTTTAGCAGAATATATTTCACCAATGCTGAACAAAAAATGTCTTTTTCAGTCTCAGGTCTTGCAGAATCTCCGTTTAAATATTGCAATTGAGGCTCAAATATTACAAATAGTTTTAGTCCTCTGGCAGAGCTGTGAAAGATTGCAATCAATTTAATTGCAATCACATGATTTCATGTTAATGATTGCAATCAAAATCAGAAATATGATATTATGATTTCAATTTGAAATCATGAAATCATTTCAATAAGAATGATTGCAATCAATTGTTTGAAATTAATTTTTATATTAATTTATTGCAATCAAATTTGATTGCAACCAAATCCAGCGATTGCAATCAAAATTAAATCAGAATTAAAATCATCGTTCTCTTCAAGTGATACTCATTTTTCTAGAAATAAAGCTTACTTTGATAATTAAAAAAACTGCATGAAATGGCTAACTAACCTGCGTTTTGGTACGTTTTTTTATAAAATTTTGTTGGACTTCCACTATAGTAGTGATTTCCGGGAAATTGATTGAAATCAAATGATTTCAACAAAATTTGATTGCAATCAATGATTTAAAAAAAAGATTTCAAAATCATTGCAACCACAAAAGATTGTAATCTTAACATGATTTAAGTTTGAAATCTGAAATCATTTTGAAATCAAAGAATGAAATCAATTTGGTTAAAATCATTTTGATTGCATTCAAAAGTGATTGCAATTTCTTACAGTTCTGTCCTCTGGTTGGTCGTCAAAGCGAATAACTCGTTTCCAGATAAATTAAAAATATTTAATGCACCTGTACATTATGGTGGGTCGATTATTTTTAGCAAAAAATCATACGGGGATATAATTGGTGCAGTGCAATAAGACCTTGTGCAATAAAGCCATATGTGGTTATTTTTAAATGCTACTGAGCAATAATGCCATACGCAAAACGTGGACCATTTTTTATTAAATGTTTCGTATTTTATCCTATTTGCTTATCGAATAGCGGCTTCGTTCAGTAAAGGGCTTAAAGCTTTTTACTCTCGGTATATCGAAAATCGTCTTCACTGTGTAATGAGTTTTGCATAGGTTCTGGGTCGTATGATTAATAAATAATCAACTATAAATCATACGCAGCAGTGATTATAAGGCGGTGTCGATTAAATTCAAAGTAAAAATATTCACTCATATATCACTCGCGTTCATGTAGAAAGAATTTAAAAACTTGTTATGTTATGTTCTATTCGTGTTTGAAGAGACAAAAAATATTTTGCTTTATTCGCTCTTTTATGATAGTATTTGTATTGCTTTTTATTTTCGTACAAAAATGAGAAAATAAGATGGACTTTTTTCCACACATTTGCACATTTTTGACGTTCATCATTTTTGAAAAATGTTTCACAAATGAACAGCAGTATCAAGATTTATTTTGCACTCGCATTCTAAAATGAATAGCAAAACGTTTTTATCATTCTGAATGTACATAAATGAACGAGTTTGTTTTATTTAAGCTGCATCATGCATACATACATGAATAATATAAGAATACGTGTAATTTTGTTTTGCACAGATGTGGTGTAAGGACAGTGCAAATTTGATTTTGTATTGATTAAACATTTGAATTTGTGTTTTTTTATATGTAAACACATACATCCATACATACGTATGTATATGTAAGTATGTATATCGCAAACGCATAACGCAAAAAATTATTGTTATTCATTTTTATATAGAAACAAATAAAGGAAACGATTCACACATGAATAAAAAACAAACAAGACATAAATTTAAGAAATCAAAAAACCCGACTGCGTAAAAAACTAAAAGAAAACAACTTTAAACCGTCACAGGTCCTAAATGGTAATTTGAAATTAAAAATCTTAAGAGAAACCTAAAGATGATTTTCAAATACCTCTCGACTGATACCCATTTTTATATACATAGTTCGCGACTTTTTATTATTTTTTTCGTATAAACAAAATGGCGCCTGTTGGCCGGCATATTGCATTTTGACTACTGTCATATCCTTAGTGACACTCCCCGGATTAAAACGAATCGTTTGACTAAGAATCGTCAAAATCAGTATACGCGTTCGGTTTATATAGTGCCGCAAAGGAACACACATACATACATGGATAGGCTGATAAACACAATACCCTTCTTTGCGTTGCGCAGTCGGGTAATAAAATAAAGCGTCGGAACATAAACGATAAAAACTACCACCGAAATTTGAGTGTATGAACATAAAAGAGCACGATGAGTACGCATATCTTATTTGAGCATTGGAGATTTTTATTATTTCTCACTATTCACATACGTATATGTACTTAAAAGAAAAAATCAAATTATTCATTCATGTGTGCAGCGTTGCCAGAAGCTTTTCGAAGAAAATCATCAATTGGCGGAATAATAACCATATTTGGATATAAAAACTCATCACAAACTTTTAGTCCAAAGCTGAACAATGAGACTTTTACAGCAAACAAAAACGCGTTTTTTTAGATTATATGATTTCCTTCATGTCATATTCTAGATAGAAGAGTTACTGCTTTTTTGGCAACCAATATTAAAAAGATACTTGTAAAAAATTCGTGAAAAGGTTTGAAAACCGGCAGCGATCAGAGAAGTATATGAAATATCGCCATGACTGTAATAACATATAAAAATGCGACAAAACCACTTCCACCGCGAAAAAAAAACTCAGAAAACACAGCTAAATGCACTGGTATACAGAAAAACATTTTTCATCTTTTAAATAAAAATATGTGGAATATACAAACTTTAATGCATAAATCCGTTTTCAGTTTTTTCCTATCACGTACAGATTTTTTAATGGGCATGACTAAAATGTTCAATATGTACATCAGTATAGTTTACCCTAACTTGAGAATGGTTTATCCAATTTCAGTAAATAAAAAATGCAGAATAAAATTACCTTTAAGTCATTTATATCTAATTCTTTCTAATTTCCATCTGCTTCGGAGTTATTCAGAAATTAGCGGCGAAAAATGCGTTTTTCATGCAAAGTGATTTTTTTTTCAATTAAGTTATGAGTTTTAGTCGAACTGTATGTACGGGTTTATATCCAAAGAAATTTAATTATTTTGGCTTGAGCTCGGCTTTAATTTAACTTTTCAATTAAATTATATTTTTATTTATAGATAAATGTGAAGCATGTAGACAAAAAAATTTTTACTGCACGGAGGGTTGAACTGACAAGTTTCGATAGCTCCCGCTAATCTCTTCAGAGTTCTCTTCCGCTTAGACCAGTAGACCAAAGAAATTTTTTTTCGTTTTCAAAAAGTCATGAAAAATGAAGAGGGAAACTTTGTAGGTATACTAGGAGTATAATAAGCCATAAACCATTAAAATCGAAAGTAAATGTCGATTTTATTCGCAATTAGTTGAGGGAACTAATACACACACAAATTAAAACTTTTCCTTTGTATAAAAATCTTCACTTAATTGCTAATAAAATCAACATTTGCCATCGTTTTTTTTATTTCTAGTTATCCTACCTGTCAGACGAATGATAACAATTTAAAGTTTTTGCAGTTTCAATTTCTTTTATGAGTTTTTGAAAACGAACAATTAATTTTGCAAAAAAAAAATCGCTGATAATTTCTGAATAGCTCCAAAACAGCTGGAGATATAAAAAATTAGTATGCATGATTGGCTTATTTATTCAAATCGGATAATTCGTTTTGAGTTAGGGTGAAACATACTGACGTAGCTATTTGAAATATTAGTCAAACCCTTAAAAAAAAAACCTGTACATGATAGAAACAAATTTAAAAATTATTTGAATTTAGCCCAATAAACTTTGTACATCCCACAAAAATGTCTATCATCGAACATGATTGATAGTTTTGTCATTCAAAATCATCTTTCAAAGCTGATGAATGCACATCAATAAACTTTTATGTTAAAAACGTTTGAAAATTATATATTAATTGATTCAAACAACTACAAAAAGTAAGGCATGATGTGTTTTAATAACTATTTATACAGAAAATGCAGAAAGCCCAATCTAACATTTTAAAAGTTTTACAGAAGAAGCATAAAACTTGTTGAAATGAAAATTATATGGGCAATTCATGCAAAATTTCGTTGCTAGTCCTTTTTTAATTATATTGTAAAATTGTATACTAATTGTCAATATATATATTTTTTCATTTAAACAGGTTTCATCCTTCTCCTGTAAAACTTTTAATATGTCCGATGGGGCTTTTTGCATTTTCTTTGACGATATACATATAAACAGTATAAAAAAAACTATAATTTGCGAGAAAACATATCACCATTTGGGGGAAAAAATCATCATATCATATTTTGGTTAAAAAATCATAAAAAATATGATAAAATCAGCATTCTGGTAACGCTGCATGTGTGCTTAAAATTAAAAAGCTCTTAGCTACTCTTTTTCGAATCCTAGCATAAAATAAAAAAAATTTAAGTTTCATCTATGACAATTTGTCAGGAATGTGTAAATTTAAGTGTTCATAAATGAATAATTCTGAACCCTGGTTAAATTGGTAAAAAAAACGTACCTACATTCAAGCTGTCATAACCGGCGATTTTTTCACTGTATGATAGGTAAACTGTCTTAGAATAAGTTTTATTTTTCAATGTCAGCTTTTGTATTATCGACTTTTATCTGAATAGCATATTGAATAAAAGAAACACCAAAATATCAAAAAAAAACCCCCCCATAACTATTTAAATTTCAAAAAAATCCATAATTTTATGAAATTACCAAAAAAAAAATTTACCTAGAATTTGAAATTGTTTCTCTATTTATATGGAACGCTAAATGCGAATCTAATTTGCAATTTTTTTAATTAGCTCTAGCTTTCGAGATATACCATTTTTGCGCGGGTTAGGAATTCCTTTCCGACCTATGATTTTTGACCGAAAATTTTTTAGAATTTGCCGTAGATTTTATAATTTTTTTGCAAACTATTTTAATAGAATACATCTCATATTAACAGCCTGGCCCATGATGGCGAACGCTATCGTTGGCTTGCATTTGCAACGACAAACAGCTGATTTGCGCCCCACTAAACATATTCAGCACGACAAATCGATCGACAATGCACGCGATCGATAACGTAATAGCTTTCATACAAATTTGCGTCCCACTATGAAATATTATTGCGAGCACATATGTCAAAATCACTCACTTGTCTTGTGTTTGTCGACAAAGGCAAAAGATAACAAAGCTAAAATATTTTATTATTTTATTATTTTAGAAATTTTATAATGAAAAATATCTAAGTGTTAATTATGTAAATAATAGTATTATTCCATAAAGGCAATTATTATTTACCTACTTTTAAATATGTCATAAACACACTTTAAAAATTTAATTAAATTTTTATATAATAAAACAATAAATTTTAGCAGTTTTACGAACAAGTCAAGAATACCAACACTGTTCAAAATTAAAAAACAAAAACGTGGGATAATAGTCCCTTTAAACCAAAAAATTTGTGTGTAATTTTTTTTCATAATTTTATCATGGTTCGGCAGTTACAGGACTCAAAACTTTTATTTGTAATAGTTCACAGCTCGTATAATCTTAAACGGATATAAACAATATGGGTATGATTATAAAGTGTTATAAAATACCTTTCTACTATTATATAATGTTTTGTAATACATTAACCCATTTCGGTGCAATATAAAATATATTTAATCCGACTTTTTTGCTTAAAACACTGTTATCTCATAAACTAACCGATATAGCGCTATTTAAGCATGTACATCAATTTATACACAACCTTCCAGGCCTTCCTTTGGTTTATAATGTTTTTAGTTTTGAAAACGCTGTAGCTCTAAACTGGATAACCGGATCGACTTTAAATTTCTTGATATCCTAGTCAAAACTGTGTTACGCAATAGTTCCGAGTTTGGTTAGGATTAGATCATCCGTTCGGAAGATAAAGCCCATTTACAAAGTTGCGCCCTTAAGTCAACAGAATACATACCTGGGTATGTATAGTAAAACGCATGCAAATATGATAATATAATATAAAAGTATAGTTTATTTTGAGCTAAGTTTTGTAATTATTTTTTTATTATTATTATATAATGTTAGTTTTTTTTTTGCTTAAAATTATTGAAATTCAAATACATCTATCGCATTGAGGTAAGTCTTTGGAATGCTCTGCGCACACTGGTTTATTGCATAATGTGCATGCTTTACGAGTAGGGCGTCGTTTCGAGCAGATGTAGCAATTCCCCTTTACTTTTAGCCGGCCCGTACTATCACGTTCCTCCGATGCATGTGCCTCAGCATCCACAACTCCGATGGGCCCACCTTTCATGGCTTCGATGGCGTTGCGCGTTGAAAAAACTCTGGATATTCTGCTGTTGTTCGCCTTTCTTTCCATTTCTGGCTTGCACAATTGCTCGCAATTACGTATGCAGCAAACGCAGCAACGTTATTATAAAAGAAAGCCAGAGGCCATCTATTTGTGCGCCGCTTCGTACTAAATTCGGACAAGCACTTGTCCATGTTATCAACGCCACCTTTGGTTTTGTTGTAGTCCAATATAAGCAATGGCTTCTTCTTAGGACCGGTCGTTTCTGTTGTATAATGAGTAGTGGACAACATTACAACTGCCTTGTTTTTCTTGGGAACGTACGAGCACATCGTAACGTGATTACAGAACCCAAACATTGATGATTCAGCCTCATGTCGTTTCGGGATGGCAAATGCTGCTGGGACGAATGTACGCCTTTTGTTGCAAGTACCCAATATAGATAAATTGTTGTCTAACATCAAAGTTTTTGCCAAGTTGTAGCTAGTGAAAAAGTTGTCACATACAATATTTCTTCCACTTCCAGCAAAAAGGTTGACACATAAATCCTTTACTACTATTTCGCCAACGTTTCTTTCACGTTCACCAGACGGTGCCATTCCTGTATAAATTTGTCCCTGCATTGAAAAATTATATTCAATTTAGTTATTTAGATTTTCAACAATTTTCAACAATATTCATTGTACCTGCAATGGATAGGAAGAAATGGAGTCGCACACCCACCACACTTTTATTCCATATTTGGCAGGTTTTGATGGTATGTATTGCGTGAAGCCAGTTCCACCACGATAAGTATACAATTGTTCATCTACGGTGACGTTGGCTCCAGCCACGTAATATCTACGAAGACAGCTGTTAAGCATCAAAAAAACGTCCGATATTGCTGCTGCTTTGTCAGTTTGTTTTCGTTGCTGGCGTGTGTTTTTATTATCAAAACGTATGAAGCGGCTTATTTCCCAAAATCGTCGTACACTCATTGCGGCACGATATAGCGGATGTGAAGTAGTTTTCCACAAATCTTTCGTATGCACGTAACCAGAATGTGTAACGCCACTTAGCAAAAGTAGGCCCAAATATGCATCAAATTCACTTTTTGTTATGGGAATCCATGATCTCGGTTCTCTTGTTGGATGTTTTGCGTTGCCAATATCATAAAATTGCCTTGCCTTTCGATTTGATTCACGAATAATTATGTCGCATATTTCGTTTGACATTATCAATTGGAACGTTTCTGCAATGGTCAAACCCTGCGTTGCCCGTACTGGTCCAGATGCTGCACTTCTTAGAATGTTGTGCGTACGGAATCTTACAGGTTGTGGTTGTATCGAGGACCAAACATTACCATCTCTGGCAGTAAAAACTTCGCCAGTTTCAATTGGTGCATCTTCAAGATCTTCATCAGAATTACTGTCGCCCTCTGGGTCATATTCTGGTAACATGGGTTCTTCAACGTCTGAGTCATCTCCACCAATATCACCTAAAGCCTCGTCACCAACTATTGAATCGTGGTCACTTGTTTCTTCTTGGGTCTCTTCAAGCGCTTGCCGAATATATGCTTGTTGTTCTTCGTACGAAAGTGCGCTTAGTTGTCGCGGAGTAAGCCATTCACCATCAGCCATTTCACTTTTAATATTTTTTTATTTCCACAAAATAAACAGAAACGTCTTTTCACTTCGAATCACAAATTTAAACTAAATTTTCTGACGATACTACAAAGAATGAAATTTCCGCAACAATAAATGTTTCTACCTGCCTATATTATATATTTATTATATACGTATGTCGTCTACCTATACAACCACTTTTTTCCACAAACAATGACTGTGAGGTTGAAATTGGTTATCATAAAATTTTTTAGCCTTATGTCCATTTCTAACAAACTAAAAAAATAATTCGGAAATTCCAACAAACCGGGTAGATATGTAATTAGCATTTTTATGCTAACGACGTACCATTCCCCATACAAAACGTATGTACATACCCAGGTATGCTGCTGTGGACGTGCGTAAAGCATTTCTGCTGTTGACATAAAGGATAATCTGAAACGGATATAAGCAATATTGGTATGATTATAAAGTGTTATGAAATACCTTTCTACTATTATATAATGTTTTGTAATACATTAACCCATTTCGGTGCAATATAAAAAATATTTAACCAGACTTTTTTGTTTAAAACACTGTTATCTCATAAACTAACCGATATAGCGCTATTTAAGCATGTACATCATTTTATACACAACCTTCCAGGCTTTCCTTTTGTTTATAATAAAACAATAAATTTTAGCAGTTTTACGAACAAGTCAAGAATACCAACACTGTTCAAAATTAAAAAACAAAAACGTGAGATAATAGTCCTTTTAAACCAAAAAATGTTTGTGTAATTTTTTTTTCATCATTTTATCATGGTTCGGGAGTTACGGGACTCAAAACTTTTATTTGTAATTGTTCACAACTCGTATAATCTGAAACGTATATAATCAATATGGGTATGATTATAAAGTGTTATAAAATACCTTTCTACTATTATATAATGTTTTGTAATACATTAACCCATTTCGGTGCAATATTTAACCCGACTTATTTGTTAAAAATACTGTTATCTCATAAACTAACCGATATAGCGCTACTTTAGCATGTACATCATTTTATACACAACCTTCCAGGCTTTCCTTTGGTTTAATCTGTCACTTATGAAATGCGGAAGTTATACGACTTCAAAAATGAGTTTTAAAAATTATATGGTTCTGCATTAGTGATTTTTTAAAAAACTTGAATATTCCTGCCTGTTCTGTAAATCAAGTCGATTTGAAAACGCTCGATTTAGAGAAATTAAATACACTAATAGCAAACTTTTTTCAGATTTTTAGCAGCTTCATATATTTTAGAGCTTAAAATATCATATCTGAAAGTAATTTATTATATACGACTTCAAATACATCAATAGGAGCATTGTTTATTTTTTGAAAACGAGAAATTCACTCGGATTCGATTTACAGAACATGGTCGATTATATAGTTTTTTAAGCCATTTTCTGCACAGCCAGTACAAAATTGTGATTATATGGTATACTCTTCATTATATATGTCTAATAGTGGCTTCGCTGAGTAAAGTTTTTCTGAATAGCCAAAAATCTGTTATAATTTTTAGCATATCCTGATAGATATTCACATCACTTCCGAATTTCATAAGTGCATATTCAAGTACCACTACATCGCCTAGATTTTGAGAGAACGGTGTTTTTACGTAAGAAGCCTGGTTGGAAATTATTTATATTGCATTTGACTCACAAAGGAATAATGGATTTGAACATATACACTTTAAAATGCTACCCATATTGTTGATATTCGTCCTATATTGTAGAAGTTATGAACAACTAAAAATAAAAATTTTTAGTCCCATAAATCCCTAAAAAATAGTGCGCCGAAAAAAAAATTAGTTTTCAAAAGCGCTTTTATTCTTTACTTAAGCCCTAATTAAAAATTTATTCGGAATTATTAAATTACATTAATTTTATTTTAGTAATGTGCTTTTTCCCAAGCTAATATTTTACTTTAAAAGTAAAATATTAAAGTTTTATTAAAATACATACATAAAATACATACATTGATACAAGTGATGCCATTAGGATACGAAAGATACATTTTCGTACCTTTTGATGACTTTACGTACAATGTATAATTCTGACATTTTTCGTATCTTTTGAATCTGTACGCACAATGTACAGAAATAAAATATTAAGCTTTCCGTCTCTGACAAAGTTTTTTAAAGTTATTTCGTTATGAATACTAAAAAAAGCCTTTAATCGTCTATTAATTTTTACAAAAATTAATTTGTTTTGACAACAAAGATAGTTACATATCGACGCCTTAGCGCCAAATGATCGTAAGCGCCATTTTGTAAGAAACTAATTTTTTTAATGAAATCAAAATTTTGTGAGCCTACCCATAGTTTAAAATCATTAAAATTTCAAATTTGTTGTTAACTTTTGAAATACAGGCTATAACATATGATCGTAAGCGACAGTTTATGAATATAAATCATGTTTAAATATAATAAAAAACCCTTCTCCTGAAAAATTTAATTTTTGTCGCTTACGAAAACAGTATAAAAATTAATTTATATGATATAATTTTCTTTACAATATTCATTAAATATGAAATAAAAATGCGCGAAATGATCATAAGCGACATTTTGTAATAAGCAAATTTTTTTATTGGAATAAAAATTTTAGGTTTTTTTTAGTTTAAAATCGTAAAAATATCAAAATTTTTTATAACTTTTGAAATACAGGTTATACAATTTTATCGTAAGCGACAGTTTATATATATAAATCATGTTTACATACAATAAAAATCCCTCCTCCTGAAAAATAAAATTTTTGTCGCTTACGATCATTTAGCGCTAAGGGGTCGATATGTTAAACGTTAAAAACTGATTTAAAATTTTTTTTTCAAAATTTATCTTTTTGGGAAAAAGTGTATCTTTTTGGAAACTAAAATGTATCTTTCTTGAAATTTCACTCGCAACACTGATTGATACATATATTTTTTCGCTGTGAACTTAAATATTTATTTATTTTTGTTTATTACTACATCTTCTTTTATTTACAAAGGGGCAAAAAGCTCATTGTCCAGTTTTTAAGACTCATTTTCTTCTCTCTGTTTACTTTGTGACACCAACACTAAAGGCCCCGTTAGCCGAGCGTTGCTGTACCCGTACTGTACCGTACCGTACTGTTAGCACGTTAGTGCACTTATAGAACATATAAAAACGTACGCATGCTTTACATTTCCTTTTGTTGTTTTAAAGTGAAAACCCAACAGCTGTTCACAAAACAGTGATGGGAATTAAAAATGTTCCAATGGTGACTGATGTGAACAAAAAGTACCAAAAAGATGTAAGTGGTATTAAAACTGTATTTGATGTACATATATATGTACACAAAAGTACATTTGTATTATGTATTTATAATAAATTTGTATATGTGTATACATACATACATACATACGTCTGTACATCCATATATAATATATATATATATATATATATATATATATATATATATATATATATATATATATATATATATATATATATATATATATATATATATATATATATATATAAATATATATATATATATATATATATATATATATATATATATATATATATATATATATATATATATATATATATATATATATATATATATATATATATATATATAACAACACGTATATAACAAATTAAGTTATATTTTATTTGTGCACACACAATACATATTCATGTATCCCACATTTATATATAAAAATCACAAGTTTTCTTCTTATTAATTATTTTATATCCTGAATATTTTTTTAAAATTATGACAGGCCCTTTTGCATTTTATATGTCAATATGTATTTTTTTATTATATACATTCATATAACACATATATTTATGTAAATACTTATATATGCAAAAACATATGTATTATTTTAAGTTGATTTCCAACATAGATATTATTATTACCAAAAGTACCAAAAAACAGAGCGAAAATATCCCTATTCCATTTAGCATACAAACAGGCCATCACTGTTGTACAAATGTCACTTAACAACGTAAGGAAATTCTATTTTATACAGATTGGTACGTTCCAACTACGGTACATTTAAATTCGGTAAGCTTTTGCATTGCTATTCCCATATCATAGACGAACAGCTGACACATTACGGTACAGATGCGCTCCGCTAATTCTGCCTTAACAATGAGTAAATGGAGTACATTAAAAACGTAAAGCCTGACGACCGACAAGTCGATAGTTAGTGGGGCGCCCATGAGTGACTCGGTGTCGCTCGCTAAACTTGTCGATCGACATCGTGAGCCAGGCTGTAAATTTTGTATTATTTTCGAGAAGAACGCATACTAAATATTTTCGTTTAAGATTCATTTTTTTCTCTAAATCTACTGCTGTGGAATCGACTTTGATATGTTGTACTAGATTAAAGAAACATACAACATTTTTTTAATCTAGTACAAAATATCAGTTCGATTTATCAACCGTAATGAGGTCCATTATGTACATCTGCATTTTATAAGTTACGTATTAACTAAACAGAGTCACTACCAGGAGGATTTCAACGAAATTGAATTTTTTCCTATAGGGTTTGAGAGTCGTCACTATATTTTTAGGGTTCCGTACACCAAAAGTGTAAAGGAACCCTATTGCTTTCGCTACGCTGTCCGTCTATCTGTCCGTCTGTCTGTCACAGGCTGTTCTCTCGAGAACCGTAAGAGCTATGAACCTGAAATTTTCACAGAATGTGTAAAACTTTTGCTGCAACAAATATATGACAGTTAAAAATTAAAGGGTGTTCTAAAGCGAGCAACGAAGCATGTTGAAATACTTATGTAATATACAGACACTTATATAGCCCCTTTAAATTTTTCAAGTTAGTTAATTGGTGTAGTCTGGAGATTACACTACATCAATTAACACTGATATTTAAAACAATGCAAACTAAACTGTATTCTATCAGTTACTGTAATTTTACTATGCAATTTAGACAATATGATGTATCTTGGAAACCGTAAGAGGTAAACTCTTGAAATTTTCAAAAACGCTAAAACTATAAAATTCCAATATTAAAAAAATGTTAAAACGAAAAATCGCTAAAATGAAAAAGCGTTTAAAGGAAAAAAGCACCGAAATTAAAAAATTCGCTTAGACGCAAAACATCACCAAAACAAAAAAGATCGGCAAAAAACTAACAAACGCCAAAAACCTAAAAAAAGTCGTCAAAACGAAAGAAAGCACTACAACATAAAAAATCGCTCAAGCTAAATAAATCATAAAAAAATATTGCCAAAATTGGAAAGAGTCACCAAAACGAAAAAAAGCGCCAAAACTCAAAAAAGCGCCAAAATTAAAAAAAATCGCTAGAACTAATATATCGACAAAAAGCGAAAAAAAACTTAAAAACAAAAAAAAGCCAAAATAAAAAAAACGTTAAAACTAAAAACTCGGCAAAAAAAAACCAAACATGAATTGCAAAAAACGAAAAATTGCCAAAAAAAAAACGAAAAAAAATCACAAAAAAACTAAAAAATCACCAAAAAACGAAAAAATACTTAAAAAATAAATAAACTAATATTAAATAAAAAATTAAAGCGAGCAAATGTTGAAAAATGAAAAAGGGGCAAAAACGAAAAGGGATATATGTGTATTCGTACGGAACCTTTCGTGTGCGAGGCAAAGTTGCACTTTAGTGAAATTTTTTTATGTATCGTTTTAATTTAAATATGATGTGTTATTGTGCCTATTATGATTTCTTTCAGATTTCTGTTCTTTTTCTTTTTTATAAAAAAGATGTTTGTTTATGTAAAAACGAATAATAAAATATTATCATATTAAAATTTCTTATTTTATTGATTTTGTCTTCTTTGTGCTCTCATCAAAAAACGAAAAAAAAATTTTGACAGCATCAAAATATTATAAAATCTTTAAAACTGACTTTTCTTTTACTATAATAACATCTGAATTCTTGTTTTTTTATGTCTTTCATAAATACTACTAAAGGTGACAGAATCAAAAGATTCTCGTGAATGGACATTGCATGTAAAATCTCCGCAGGCACGAGACAGCGGTATTTATGAGTGTCAGGTGAATACAGAACCAAAAATGTCAATGGCATTTCAACTTAATGTTATCGGTAAGTGTATTTGATTGTCTTTATGATTATTCGCTTGATTTATTTTTCGCTGTTCTTTTCATGTTGAAATGTAAATTGTAAATTTTTTATGCGACGGTATAATACTGTATGACTGTAATTATTTGACGGAGATTACGTGAATATATGTAGCTTAATGCATAAATATTTATGAGTCATATATTACAAACAGTAGGTGTTTCAATTGTGAATGAGTAAATACGTTTATATGTACAATAAATTTGTACCTTCAAATTATTATTATTTTTTTTTTGTAAAAAAAAGAAAAACATCCTATAAAAGCTCTATTAATAAGGACGAAACGATATACAACGGAAAGCTTAAGAAAATAAACAGAACAATAAATAATAAAAAAAGACACTGGTAACAGAAAAAACAAAAACGTCCAAAGCCATCGTATTTAATATTTATTTATATATTTTAGTTTATAAAAATTGTGTTTTTCCTTTCCTAAATTTAAACAATGTTTTTTTAATTGTATTATAGTTGTTCTTTGATTGAAAACAAACTTCTGATCTAATTAAAACCTTGGCTATATGAATTATTTTAAAAATGGCGCCAACCAAATTATCACTCTTATATTGTCCGTAAAAATTATACGTTTTTTCATAGACATCAGAAAATAACAATTACTACCGTAAGGCAAACGAATTCATTTAGACCTATGGCAATATATTATAACATCTTAAGTCGAGTAAAGTCAAAATTGAGTTAAGTTCATATTCCGGCTCGTCTTCTAGCTATCCACATTTGGATCCAATCCGTTTTCAAATAATCCAATTTTTGAAAAAAGTGTACCGGTTTAATGTCCACTTTTTTTAATATATCGCATACAACAAAATATCTTAAATAAACTTAAGTTTTGTGAAACGTTTTGTCGGCTCTAAAAATTTTTTTCATAAAAACTTATGTCAACACCTAAACTCAATATATACTAGACATTTTTTTGCAAATTTAATATAATCACATATCTTAACTTTTCAGATTTCTATCACTTAAATGAATAAAAGTGCTTATGTTAAAATTAAAGTTATCAAATACGTAAAATTTGTAGTTTTTCAGAACATATTAAGTCTACTGCAGAGATAAGCATATCATGCCATGATTATCTCTGAGACGCATTTGAAGGCTAGAAGCTTTTTTAAAATCAACGGATATACTCTTTACGATATAAAGGAACCCCAGGGTAGAGCTTGTGGTGGCGTTTTGCTTGACACTACATATTACTAAAACGCGTTTGAATGTTATATCAAGTGGGCAGCCAACGTACTGGCCAACAGATCGCCGTGAAATACTTGATGTTATTGATTTTGGAGTGGTAAAGGGTGTGCCCAGCGAAATGATCCAAGTTGAAGCATCTTAACATTTGTCTTCAGATCACTCAACAACTATTGTCACAATATATTCACATACAAGTTCTTCAAATACTTGTGATTTAACGATGACAACCACACGTATTAATTCGTTGAAATAGGAAAAATAATTGAGAGCTTATTGCACAGAAAATATTCTATTAAAAACGTCTGCTCACATAAATGACTCTATTTGAATGTTTGAGGCAAACCTTACCCTACGCCAATACCTGATATATTTTTATCATGACAAACGTCAAATTCCATATAAGAAAAACAGCTAACATAAAACAAAGTATTTTTCAATATAACGTTTGACTTTTGTCATGATAAAAATATATCAGGTATAGACGTAGGGTTAAGCAAGATGCTCTAAATGGTACTACTACAAATCTTCAGGTGAGATATAACAAAATTTATTCAGCAGATGTAGAACGGCTTTTATCTGAAAAAAGAAGAGTTCGTAGAGAATGGCAACGCTAAAGATCCCCTCAGCTAAAATCTAGGCTGAAGGAATGTACTAAACAGCTTAAAACTCTACTATAATAACAGCAAACCGCTTCTCTTCCAAAATTCAAACAGACTTTTCACTATGGAGAGCAGCCCGAGGCCTCAAAAGATTAGTAATATATAAGCCGCCATTGCGAGCTTCGAATAGAGACTGTGCAAGACCTGACGCTGAAAAAGGTACTCTGTTTGTAAACCACTTGCAGAAAGTATTTACTCCAAATATGTCTGATACTGCAGTTGAGCTGCCACCGGTCCTCGCTAAGCCAGATGTTACTTTGAGATTCAATATTCGTGAGATTGAACACTGTATTGCGGGCTTAAATCGGAAAAAAGCTCCAAGCGCTGATAAAATAAGCAATAAAACTCTCTTAGTGCTATCCTATACTGCAAAAAGGATAATTCTATTCATTTTCAACGGTATATTGCGCCACAAATGTTATCCCGCAGAATGGAAGGTTTTGCTGATTACCATGATATATTAGCCAGGCAAAGATCATATGAAGGTGGAATCCTGTAGGCCTATAAGCCTATTGTCTTACATGTCAAAACTATTAGAAAGGCTTCTTATGAGCCAGTTAACACTCATACTGAATCCTACTGGGTGCATTTCAGACTACCAATTCGGTTTTAGGAGACAACATAGCACGATTCAACAAACACATAGGCTCGTAAATATATTTCTGCGCTCTTCATCGCTGTTGCTCATTTATTTGATAAAGTTGGCACGAAGGTTTAATACATAAACTAAAGGAAATCCTACGCGAAAACACCCTTAAGCTTTTAGAATGCTACTTAACTGAGCGAAAATTTTTTGTTAAAAAAGGTAATTGTCTAAGCCCTCCGCAACCGATTGAAGGCGAAGTTCCTCAAGGCAGCATCCTCGATCTTGTATTTTAACTGATATATGACTCTGAGTTGCCGGTAAGCAGTAACATACACATATCAACATTCGCTGATGATACAGGTTTTCTAAGTGTTAACAAAAGTCATCAAGCAGCTTCCCGCAAACTGAAAGATTATATAACTAAGTTGGAGCAATAGCTAAAACAATGGCGTATAAAAATTAACGAACAAAATTGTCTACATATTACTTTTACATTGTGCAGAGAAACCTGCACACCTATACAAATAAATAACCAAACTATACCTCAACACACTGAAGTAAAATATCGCGGTGTTCATCTTGATCGTCGTCTAACATGGAAGTTCCACATAAATGCAAAGGTGACCCAATCGAAATTAAAAGCAGCTCAAATGAATTGGTTCATTGGAAGGAATTCTACTTTAAACCTAGATTGTAAGCTTCTTTTATACAACTCCATTCTAAAACCAATATGGTCCTACGGTATCCAGTTATGGGGCACTGCCTTGGCATCAAATGTAGAAAAAATTCAAAGGCGACAAAATAAAATACTCCGTACGATTGCAGTAGCCCAATGGTATGTCAGAAACAAGCGAATTCATAAAGATTTAGATGTGCCGCTGGTTAAGACAGTGTTTTCTAAATACGTGACAAGATACATACATACATAAACTTGAGTTGCACCCAAATCCCCTAGCCCGAAACATCATTTAACTTTAGAGGCCACACTCGGCTGAAAAGGAAGGACACTCTTGAACTCAGCCGAAAACGAGAGACGTAGAGAACCAAAACCAACTACTGAAACAAATAGAGTTAAGATTTGATTACTTACTGTTAGTTCAATTTTATTGAAGATACAATAAATAAATATAACAATTTTAAAAATCTTAAGTCTACTTACGTTGATCTGTTAAATTTTCGTTTGACCATAATGACATTTCAAATCAACATAAGCTTATTTTTCTACGTGTTAATTTCATTTCTTTCTGTTCGGTTGCTGAAAGTCTGTAGAGTTGTTAAGAGTATTTGCTTATAAAAATGGAAAGTGAAAATAAATTTCGTTAGTTGATATGCAAAATTACTTAACTACACATTCTTACATTTTATAGGAAAGAGAAAAACTAACTGCTTGCTTTGTAAATAAAGTAAACATTTTGATTAGGGAATTTATATTGAAACAACAATAAACAAAAATTCAAATTTGTCTTTGTTTTCAATTCAAAGTCTCAAACGAAACTGTTTATTTTATTTAAAAAACAGGCGGTAAATGAAATACTTCAAACGATTGACGTTTTGTTTGACGTAAATTTCCGTTTATTGTGTGTACTGGGCTTATGTCAAGATAAATCGCGTCTCAACTATCCCCACTTATTTCTCTTCTTGCAGCGAAAACAAAACAACGAAGCAGGAGCAGGTGTAAACGCGACTCGTACACGTACGCTAGTTCATGCATAATAATTTTTTCTTAATATAATATTTCATATTACATGAATATATATCTCAAGTGATTTTTTTGTGGACAGTCAATAGACGAAGAGATATAAAAAATGTATATTATTTTCTCGAACACTTAATTAACTAACAATTAATTTAATATAGCAAGTAATACGCTCAGTTTAACATCCTGGCGACGTAGAGAGTTCACAATGTAGCGCCGTGGTGGGCCAGACACTTCAAAAATTTTAGGTCATCTTGCTACCGTGGAGTGCTAGTATCGTAAGTAGGAGAAAATAGTGGAAATTTGGTGTATAATTGGCGCTGCTAACTTTTATCTGGTCCCCTAAAATTAAAACACCATAACCTGAGTATACCGACAACAGTGACCTCTGTTACATAAACCTCATAGTAGTTTTTGCACATCGCAGCCAAACTTATTTGCAATTAGTTTTCTACACAGCTGCGGTAGTTAAGTTTAATTAAATATTTACATTCACTTGGACTTGTTTAAACATTCCACCTTCCATTGCTTTTATTACATAAAAAAATTAAGATCTATAAATTATTAAGTTAAGTAACTATTCATAAAATATAAAAAGTCCGAATTCCAGTCCTGCTTTACAACTTCATTCAATTCCTAAGTTAAAAAAACACAAGAAGAAAAAAAACTTTCATTGATAATTTCTTTTAGGAATAGTGTTATACTATACTTAACAATAATTCTTTTATATTTCTTTCCCAGTTGTTGTACTATTTTGCTTCAAATTTTTGATCAATTAGTCTGAAAGAAATCTTCAATAAGAAAACAAGTTTTCACAGCAAAGGCGAAGTAAAGTGATACGTTTTTTTTTTTAATTTAAAAATGATGATACTAATGTATTAATTAGCCGGTAGAAAAAAAAGTTTAATTATTATAAATAATCAGTACAATGTTCAAATTAAAGAAAAGAAGAAATAATCTAAAAGTAGATAAATATTTAAAAGATTTTCAATAATTTACAGAGAGTGGTTAATTACATAAGACATACATATGCAGCTGTACTGAAGGCCTTCAACTGCGAGAAGCAAAATATGTACATATCTACTAAGGTATACCTACAACAAAATTGATGTAAGTTTGCTTATTTCTACATTTGCATATTTTATATTTTTATTTATTCTTTATTAGTTATTAATTGATTAGTTTTGATTTTTGCTTACTCTCCTAATAATTTAAAGATCAATATATAAGTACATATACATATATTTATATACACATATAAATATGTGTGTAAATTGATTGCTCTTAGTTCTTTTTCTTTATTACCTTTTCTTTTCATATTCTTTTTCGCTTATTTCAACACAAACCAGAGATTTGTTGACTTTTTTGTGTAATTATAAATTTGTTGCATATTATTTATCTACTTATGTATATGTACAATATATAAAACCAAATTTTTAGCACACTAATTTTGATATTTAGGATCAGTTTACGAACACGATTTTTGTTTAAAATTCATTGAAGGAGGTAATTTCTGGAATACAAACAAGTTAGCTATATGCTTTGAACAGTACTGCTTTTACCATCCTGAAGTATTTTCTTTCTTCTGTCCGTACGGTAAATACTAAAATCGTGTGATTGTTTTGTTCCAAATCGTGTGATTGTTTTGATCAAATCCAACGATTTTAGATTTTACTTCTATGTCAGCTTTAATTAATTCCTGTATTACTAACTTATTTTATTCTGGATTTAAAATCTTTTAGAATAACTTTCTTTTAGAATAACTTTTACCAGAAAAAAATTATAGTTAATTATTTTTATAATCAAGATACAGCTAGTGAGAATGTATCATGATTACTATTCAGAAGAACGTAAATTTCCAAATAAATAGTAGGACCACTTGTGCATATCTTTTCAAGTAAACTCAGAAATTTTTTTTTATTTTTTTTTATTATCTTTATTTTTTTATTATTATTTTTGTTTTGTAATTTGAAATACCAAAAGTCGCAAAATGTCGGTTCGACATAGCATAGAGGATTTGTGTACCTGCACAATCTGTCGAGAAAACATAAATACCAATAGCGATTTCTTAAACACTAAATGTAATCATAAATTTCATAAAAACTGTCTACAAACTTGGCTCAGAAGAAACTCTTCCTGTCCTCAATGTAGGGCACACTGTAATGTTAGGGAATTCGGGATAACTCAAACTCCAGGCAGAGGTGCTCGAACTCGCTCTCGAGCGAATGCGTCTAATAATAACATTGTCATACAAACAAATCGTAACCCCAATCGGTCGCAGACTGAAGTACCGTCAAAGTACCGTCACTCATCAAGCCAACATATTGGACATGTCAAATCCAACACCTGCATCCGAATCTAATGACGCAGAAGGAGCTGTATGATATGATGACACTCGAATACGGCATATTGTGTCAGCAGTTATATCTGCCAGACAGGCGTCAATATTCGAGGATATGGAAAATAGATTTGCACGCACGATGGAGGAACGTATAGATACTGCCTTATCAAACGCTATTAGTAGATTAAAACTAAACAGTGGTAATAGAAATGCAATACCTGATAATGTACATGCTCCCAGTGCTTAAGTTCCGAATTATGATTGGCCTCGGGATATGCCAATACTGGAAAATAGTCAACGCAGTAGCTACACTGGTAATCGACAAGAATCTCGAGTAGACTACAATTTAGTTAGCAATGCGGGAAAAATTGCCAATATAATAAATAATTGGGACATAAACTTTGACGGCACTCCGAAATTATCACTGGAAAATTTCATTTATGGAATCGAGTCATTAGTTCTAGACACCTTAGGTGGGAATTTTAGCTTTCTATGTGATAACGTTCAATGTCTCTTTGTTAAAGAAGCAAAAGATTGGTTCTGCGGTTTTCGTAGGTCGGTTGACGGAGTGACATCGCCCTCACTATGTGATGCTCTTCGAACTAACTTTGAAGAACATCGTACAGACACTGAAATTAAAGAAGACTTGCGCAACCGTAAACAAGGTCAAAATCAATCATTTGAAGATTATAAAAACGTTATATTTAAAATGGCGGAAAGCCTACATACACCACTTAGGGAGGCAGAAATCATCGAAATCCTTCGAAGGGGCTTAAGACCAAGAAGAACAGCTTCGCAAGCTATGTTTAAAAGTCGAAAGCTTACTGGAGGGGGTATCAAGGAGTAGTGTGTCAACTTCTAATAGTGGTAGGAGTACATTTCAACGTCAAGTAGTTAATGAGATATTAGAAGATTTATTGCAATTAGATACCCCGAATGATGAAAATAATAAAACTTGAACGAAAAATTTTAACACAATTTTTTTTTTGTTTATTAAAAGTAGTATAAATGTAGGGATACTGGCTCATCCAATTGGAATCTAATTGGATTTTACGTCCTTATGTAAAAATACATGTATGAGCATTCCAATTGGATTTCCCGTCCTTATGGAAATATATATGGGTGTTCAAATTGGATTTTACGTCCTTATGGAAAAATACATGTATGGGCATTCCAATTGGATTTTACGTTCTTATGGAAAAGATACACGTATGGATATTCTGACACATCGAATTAGATTTGATCTCCTTATGAGATTTGACCTTCTTATGGGAAAAAAATACATATATAGAGATACTGGCTCATATAATTAGAAAAAAATTCTCATTCTCATAAGGCTCAACGTAATTGGAAAAAATATGATCGTTCTGTTGCGCATACATACATATATTTTTTCCAAGTGTATGCTTTTTATTTACAATAAAGAGAAATTCAAATGAGATAAAAATATCCTCATTCTGATATATACATTTTTTTTCCTTAAGGCTTAACGTAATTGGAAAAAATATGATCATTCTGTTACACATAGATATATTTTTCCATATATACATAACGGCTGTTTTTTTTAGAGGTATAGAACTTCGAATTGAAATAAAACACAAGAAAATCGTTTTAATGTCCATCAATGTGGCTTTATTGGAAGGATAATTTTATGCCATTAATGTTTAAATATGATTTCGGGCATGTGGCCGCCGCGGCTGGCTCGAATAAAGCCAATTCTACAGGTCCAATTTTCAACCACTTTTTCGAGCATGTGGGGCCGTATGTTGGCAATAACGCCACGAATGTTGGCTTCCAAGTCCCCTAACGTTTCTGGTTTGTTGGCGTAGACGAGCGACTTCACATATCCCCAAAGAAAATAATCCAATGATGTCAAATCACAGGATCTTGGTGGCCAATTGACAGGTCCATTCCGCGAAATTATGCGCTCATCGAATGTTTCCTTCAATAAATCCATTGTGACGTGCGCTGTGTGGCATGTAGCGCCGTCTTGTTGGAACCACAACTCATCCACATTCATGCCATCCAATTCGGGAACAAAATAGTCGGTTATCATGGCTCTATACCGGTGCACGGTGGCGAATCGATTCATTCGGGTCCTCTTCAACACTTTGCTCTACAGCGGCAATTGTTTCTTCGGTGCGCACTGTTCGACGTCTCTGCGGATGCGTATTATCACATAGAGTAAACGTAGTGCGAAAACGATCCACGGTTAACCGAATTAATTGCTCTGATGGACGATTATGTCGACCATAAAATGGACGGAGCTTGCGGTAAACTTCGCGAACTGAACCATTATTTTCGAAATAAATTTGCACGATTTGCAAGCGTTGTTCTTTTGTCAACCTGTTCATGATGAAATGGCAAACCAAACTAAATATTAATCACTTGACAGCTGACAAAATGGCCGCCAGTTAAAAAAGTGATGCCAACTTAAAGTTCTATACCTCAATAAAAAACACCCATTACAATAGAGAAATATTCAAATAAGATATTTTTTCCCACCATGTCAGTGAGATTCGCATTGAGTAGTTTTGTTAAAAATTAAAATGAGAGTTGAATTGTCTCACAAAAATTGATATAAAAGGCCAGTTAGAATTTAATTCTTAGTTATTGTTCTCCAAAGTTACTTGAAATTACGTCCAACAAAATGGTAAGAATGAAGTTTTACATAATATTAGAATATTTTTTATTTTGTTTAATTTTTTTTATATGAACGTTTTAGAAATACATATGTATATGCATTTTATTTATTTGTGTTTGCTTTTAGATCTATCAACAAATAATTAACATAGCGCAAGGAACAAAATCGGAGTACACGAAAATTGATGATATTCCTATAAATGAACCTTACAAAATTTAAAATTTTCAGTGGAAGGTTACGCAGTATGGATCAAAAGTCATTGCATATTTAGACAACAATAAGTGGTTTTATCTTCCGCAAAGAATCATTAAATATTTAAACAGAGAGGATCCTTACTTAGCTAAAATGAATGATAAAATTTGGACAATTATTTACAAAGGACGACAATCACCAAATGGTTCTGCAATATTCGAACTAATCTACAGCTAAATTTTTAATTGTCATAACAATTTTTGTGTAGTTGAAATATATTTTTAATACAATAAATGTGTGTAGTAGTAAGTGCAATGAAACCTGATTTTTTTATTTTCATGTTAAGAAAAAGGATAGCATACTAATAATTGACAAGTTAAACATGCACATGCAAGACATAAGTTTATGCATATTCTACATTCGTTTTATTTTATTTGATGTATATTACTTGCTCTAAGAAAAAGGGTTCGAGAAAACCTCATTACCAAAATTTAATATGTATATGAAGGCTAAACAAATATTTCTGCTTCATTGTTTAAATACAATAAATTACGAGGTCATCAATATATTACCGACTTTATTACCTATTTGAGAAAAGAATAGGGAAATTCTCAAACAAAAGTAAAACATCTGTTTGCATGGAAAAAACTTTTAAGAAAGAAAGACATGCGCATGCATGCTTTTTTTGCATGTCGCAGTAACAAAGGAAAGATAATTTAAGAAAAAAAGGACGTAAAAATTTTCAAATAAAGTAAAACATCTGTTTGTATGGAAACAACTCTTAAGAAAGACATGCACACGCTTGCTTTTCTTATGCAGGTCTCAGTATGTGGGATGCGTCGGCTAAATCTAATTTTTATTTGTTCTAAGAAAAAGGGTTTGAGAAAAAAACTCATTACAAAAATTTAATATGTATGTGAAGGACAAACAAATATTTCTGCTTCATTGTTTAAATACAATAAATTACGAGGTCATCAATATATTACCGACTTTATTACCTATTTGAGAAAAGAATAGGGAAATTCTCAAACAAAAGTAAAACATCTGTTTGCATGGAAAAAACTTTTAAGAAAGAAAGACATGCGCATGCATGCTTTTTTGCATGTCGCAGTAACAAAGGAAAGATAATTTAAGAAAAAGGATAGGATACTAATAATTGAAAAGTTAAACATGCACATGCAAGACATAAGTTTATACGTAAAAGGATATCGAAAATGCTCAAACAAAGACAATTACCTGCACATGTATGTGTATGTAGTAGTGCCTCCAGAAAAGTATAAAATCAGCTATTTTTTCCAACAAAATTCTAGTTCTGACAAATTTTCGCAAAGAGAAACACGGAAAAAAATATTTAAAATGGAAACAAAGAAGTTCGTTTGTGAAATCTGAAAAGTTATAACTTTTTCAACATGGTCGAATAAAAAGCGGCACTATCTTAAACAACATAATGTTGTTTTAAGAAAGCCGTTATGGTATACGCCGCTATACCAAAAAATTAAAAAGGCGAATTTTGAAAAATTCATACAAGCAGATACAACAATAACGCCAATAAAATCAACACGAACATCCGCAGAAACATTCGCAGAAGCAGCAAATTCAACAACAGCAACAACATCGGAAGCCGAAACAGTAAGATCAAAAACCGAAGCAACAACAACAGAAGCAGCATCAGCAGAAGTAGAAACAACAACAGCAAGTACATCAGAAGCTGAAGCATATCGTCATCTTCTGGAAGAAGACGAGGACATGTTTCTTAATATCATCGAACCAGAAATATCAACAAAATCAACATCAACTACAAAAGAAGTAGTCACTATTATTGAAATATTGACGCTGCCTCCACTCGATGTAACATCATACTTGGCTCTATATGATGGTCAAGATGATTTATAAATGGAGGCAGTAAATAAAATTCCACTAGACCTGCACTACACCTTATAATAATTGAATAAATAAAAAAGATATAAAAATTAAAAAAAAATATATATATCTTTCATTAAATTTTATTATTTCACTTTATTATTAATTAGGTTTTTTGAAAATTACAATTTTTACATTTACTAACATTATATATGTTGTAATACAATTTCATAAGTGTGGTTGCTCCTTTCTCTATTTCAATATTACGTATCTTATGTTGTACACATGAACAGGTATCTGGTCCACATGTCTCATTTTCATTAGACCAACAGGAATTGTCATAATGCTCTCCATGCCTATTTATCGCTGTTTTCAAGTTATTTACCCCTTCTAGATGTGATTGAATATTCATGAGCTTATATTTATCTTCATCGGAAATAATATGGGAACACCGTTTTAAAAAATCGTATATATCTTTTAGTACCATCCTTACTAATGAAAATGACTAAATACATCGACAAAGCGTTTGTGAATAAATCTTAATGTTGTTCCATTTGATATTTATACCATTTGCACTTTCATAAGGAGATCTATTTAATATAATCAACATATTTATTTACTTACTTATTTTTCGATCTTTCATCACCATTAAAATAAAAAGATTTAGCTTTTTTTCTTAATTTTGTTTTATTTATTATTTTTTCTTATCAGTATTAAAGTAGTTTCCTTATTTCATTTGTTAGGGGGATGTATTCAAACATTTTATCATGTATAATTAAGCAATATGCAGATGTATTAGATGGAATATTTTTTAAGGTTTTTATTTCAATTCGAATGTCGATTGGTCCAGTTTTTACTGATTCATTTTGATGAATAACATTCAAGACTACTATTGGCGCCATAGTTTTAAAATTTTCTCTTGTTAATAATGGTTGTGGATCGCGTAAATAATAACTTTGTTGAAACTTTAAATACATATCATATAGAATTGCAAAACGATTTCTATCGAATTGAAGGTTTAGATCATCATAAGGATATGTATCAGAGTTAAGATGCACTTTTATATCGGTCAAATCACAATGCTGAAACTTGTTCTCACTATTTCGCAGTCCTAAAAGCAGGAAACGTGGTCTTTCGTTTTCGGTGGCTAGCTTAACATTCCATAAAACTGTTGTACTTTCTGGAAGTGAAGGATAGTAATACATATCCCAACTTCTAAAAGTAATGTTTAATGGATGGCGACTGTTAAATGTTTTAAACATTTGCAATTTATAAGCATCTGCAAGTTGAATGTGTGGCACTCTCCAAATAACATTTAGAATCGACAACTTAGTTTTTTCAGTTGCTAGTTGGGATTTAAAAATCTGTTTATCATCTTTAGATCGCAAAAGAATCAATTCGTGTTTGGAATTAACTATTATTTTATTAAAATCTTCAGCAAATCCAAGTAATAATTTTAATGGAACACAAAAATTGAAATATCCGTCTACAAGTGTAAGATCATCATCTTTGAATGGTGACCATCCTGCATTTAGTAGATTATCACTTTCAGACTTATTCAGTGATACATAGTTCTTTAATTCTGTTGCAATACCCAAGTGACGTGTGCGATCAATTTCCACTCCATTGATTTCGTATCGAATCTCATCAAATAGATGTCCTACACAATTGTTTAAGAGGCGTATAGATTTAGAAACTGTTGAATCTTCCTTTGTTGCAAGTCCTTCAATATATAGAAAACTCTCACTTGGTAATACATACAAATCTTGATTTTGAATTGCAATACGAATTTCGTCATTATTTTTAAATGACTGCAAATATGATGTATAGCTATGATACTCCTTTTTAATAATTGAATTATCAAATTGTGGCTTTTGTAATATGTTAATAACATTACTCATTGTAAATATATAGTAAATGTTTTCTTTATTTTCTATTTTTTAGATGAAATCCTAAATTTCTTAAAAACTCCTTATTATCTTTACGAAGAATATTATTTTGCTGTTGTATTTTTCCTTGAATTTTTAGTTTTTTCTCTTCTTTTAACTGAATATTACAATTTGATAGCTTTCCAGTTTCGTCTTCCGTTGATAAGGATAGAATGAATGGCGAACGATTTTGCAATTCAGTTTTATTAAATATAATCATTCTCTCATAGGTTTCAAATGTAGTCGTATTGTTATTTTTTCTCCACGAAAATTTATCAAGTTTCCGTCTTGATCAACAACTTTCAAAACAAGACTATTTATTCTTCTTGAATTTACAGGTAAATATATCACATTCGATGGAGCCTCTGTTATTTTATATCCGGGGCTAACGTTAAGTGAAAACTGATGTAAAATATGTGCAGACGTGTTATTTATATATGATCCGCTGACAATATTACATTCAACGATTACTGTATTAATTTTGGTTATATCAATTGTTTTATCGGAGTAATGTTCTATGCCAGGTTCCAATACTCTTGTGCTAAAACCTAATAAGGATCCGATTGAACTCGCCTTATTGAAATAAATTGAATCTGTAGTGCTTTTTATGCATGTTTGTAGAGTATTATAGTTAGCTCGTACATCAAGGATTCCATTCGCATTCATATCATGATATTTATTTGACAGTACTTCAGCAATATCTGATAATTCATATGATCCAAGTGGAACTTCTATTTCATGATTACCAATATGAAATAAATTATTTTCTACATCGACATTTGGAATTGAGTGATATGTGTCAAAGCTTATTAAACCGCAAACACAATTCTCATTTAATTCGATTGGAGGAAAATAGTTTGCATTAAGATATGAAGAGTCTCCGTTTAATGTTAATGTAATTGACATTTTAACGTTTGATGAGTGAATAGTGTACTATTAAAAATTTCACAGATTTTTATTATGAAGCATTGTCGATATTAATCCAAGAGTTATGTTCTGACGAAAATCCCAACCACTTAACGTAAACCATATTATTTCTTCTTTTTAAAATTTTTTCAACTAAATATGTTTCTGGAAATTTAGTTTTCATTAGCTCATGCTCATAAAAACCACCTTTAATTTCATGATCTTGATAGTCTTGTAATATGTAGGTATAAGGGTTAGTATTTTTTATTGTTTTGATTTTAAATATTTCTGTTGTCCAATTTGGGGTGTAACCTTTTTCAAATGTATGCTTATCTTTACTTATTCGAACATTATCATTTACTTTAAACTTGGGTTTTTTAAATACTTTTAAATTGTTGTAGACTGTATTCAACAATAAATTTTCATTTGATGAATTTACTTCATTTGGGGTCATTTGTATTGTTCTATGAAATGTATTATTATATTTATCAACAAGTTCTTGATATTTGAATATCCATTTGTATGTTCCTTGATAGATAAACTCTTTCCACATCATTCCTTTTAACGTTCTGTTAAATCGTTCTACTATGGATGCCTTTACACTATACGTTGAATAGTGATTAATATGATTCGATTGCATTAGTTGATGAAATTGATTATTGAAAAATTCTTTACCGTCATCTGTCTGTAAATTTCTTGGTTTTCTATTGTTGTTAGTGAAAATACTTTTCATAGCATTCGTTACGTTTGATGCAGT
Organism: Panzeria rudis; assembly: GCA_956483635.1. NCBI lineage: Eukaryota > Metazoa > Arthropoda > Insecta > Diptera > Tachinidae > Panzeria > Panzeria rudis. The sequence goes on along the minus strand of OY101449.1, from coordinate 87,842,727 downwards.
TTTATTTTTTAATAATACAGCCGAAGCTTTTTTTGAAAAGGTATCTATTACTGTTAGAAGATATCGATATCTGTTATTATGTACTGCATAATTTCCCATTTCCACCAAATCGGCTTGCCATAAATCATCAATTCCTTTCATTATAACTCGTCTTCTTTTAAAATTTTTTCGCGCTTGTTTGTGCAGTTCATTAACTATTTCTCTCTTATCCACGTTCATTTTGTATATGTGAGTATATGCCTACAAGGTCCTTTTTTATATATACGTCAATCACTTTGCTGCTTTAATTTTAGGCCATTCCAGTTTCCGTTTTTTTATATCATTTACATTATCATTTCTCTCAATCCTTTTGAACATAAAATCTTCAATTTTATTAAATCTTCCTTCAATATTTTTTATAAAGTCTATTTGCAAAGTGTATTTGATTATTTACTGCATTTTCAATGAGTTCAACATCTTTATCAATATCTTTTGTAATCGATTCTCGTAATATATTTATCTCGCTTCTAATAATATTTAATTGGGAGTCATATTTATTTTTAAGTTCTTCAATTTAATTTAACTTATTTTCGATTTTATTCGAAAAATCTACATTTTCATTGCGGAACTGTTCCTTAAAAATCTTTATCGTATTATATATTTGCTGCATATCTTTTGTTATATTATTTAATTGTAAATTTTGCTTGTATGTCCTTAACCTTGAATTACTATGTAGATTATTCTTAATCGAACTTTCTCCAAATTTATTTATATAGCTCATTTTTAATATATTATGTCAGCTTCTCTCAATTCTTCAACAATTGCAATTATTTCGTTTTTATGATTATTATGACCAGCACTTTCCGATGAAAGAAGTAAACGTAATCTGTCAACTAATTCATTTGGGTCATCCCAATATATATAGCTTGGCTTACGATTGTCTACAGATTTTAACGATAATCCACTACCTTTCTTTAAAATATTTGGTTTCGCAGTAAATAAATGTTTTATTATATTAACATATTTAAATGCTCTTGAACCTTTAATTTGACCTTTAGATTGATATTGACGCTTGTGTACATTTGTACTCTTTAAAAGTTCTTTATAATTTTTTAAATCATTTTTAGTGTAATGTATAGGTTTTGAATGAAAGACTAATTCGAATAATCCTGGAGTCATTTTCCACGTTGTACTTCCTATTTGAATAGAATTGTCTGCATTAAAATTTAGTTCATTATTTCCATATCGCCAGTTTCCGCTTTCATCTATGTTGAAACCATAAACCATATCTAACTTTTTATTACTCAACAGTAATTCAATATTTTCAACTAACGAGGACTTATTAGTAGCATTTTCGATCATTTGATGCTTGTTCTTATCATTGTCATTAGCATCACTATCAATTTGTACATCAAACTCTTTTATTTTGTTGGTAGGACTATAAGTATTTATATTATCACCATATCCCTCAGCATCATCAAAATTATCAGAACTGCTACCGGATGGACGCGACGGAAATTGTGAATCTGATATATCATTATTCGATTGATAATCATCTGATTTGTAATCATGGTTTTTTTTTATTTATCTTAGTGAAAGGTTTTGTTTTGGTTTTAAATGTATTATCCTTTACATTATCTGTTTTAAACTCATCAATTTTTCCAATTATAATACTTAGAGGCTTTGTTATAGGTTTAAATGTATCTTCTAATAAATTAATCCTATCTGCTTCGTTTAATTTTATATTTTTTAGCTTTTCTTTTAATATCGTTCTTGTCTTAACAATATCTTTTAATACTTTATTATTATTCATATCGATCTAGTTTTTTATCTTGTTGTGAACTGCTTTGTATCTGATATAGATATCGAATTTATCAAAACCTTTCCTATATCGCCCCTTATTTATCGAATCATCCTTACTGACAACAACGAATCCATATTTGTCTTTCCAACACTCAGTACATATATTCATAAATTCTTTAAATGTCATATCACCAATAATAAGATCATTGTATATATGTCGCAAATTCATTTCATCTTGTTTAAATATTATAATCATATTCGCATTATCCCGTATAAGATGTTTGGGAATTTTCGTATACGTCTGACATAAATAAAAACAATCGATATTCTTATGTCTACCCATGCAAAAGAAATCTCTTATATTATCTTGTTTGCCACAAATGACGTCATCAAATATTATTATAGAATTAGAATTTGCCTCAGCTGGACTGAGAACTTTTTCGTTTTCCGAAAATGTAAAAAGATTAATTCCTTTTATTGGATCGATCAGTTTCTTAAGGTAACAGTATTTAGGTTGATATAAAGACTTTGAATATATATATAAGTTTCTGAAGCTAAGACCATTAGGACTTTCTATTAGACTAACCATGACGTTAGTTTTACCGCAGTTTGAAGGTCCCACAATTAGTGCTCGTATTGAATTTGGTAATAATGTGCTATGTTTAATTTTAGCCTTCTTTTTTTGTGATACGTCCACATTTCTTACAACAATTTGTTTGGCTTGCTCTATTAATCGCATACTGATAACTAATGAGTATTAGCTATAAATTCAATCTTATATAAGGAAATCTCATCATTTTGATTTTTAGTATGGAACACATTACACATATATTAAAGAAGAATAAACAATAAAATGGTTATAAACTATAAAAAAGCAGTTAGAGATAATCAGTATAAGATTGGTAGCAGCTTAGTAAACAACTTAATAAACAAATTACCTATTGAACTGCATTTACCTGGTTATCACTTTTGTGGTCCTGGAACAAAACTTGAAAAACGTTTAGCAAGAGGATATAAGGGGATAAATTTATTAGATGCAGCTTGTAGGGAACATGACATTGCATATTCACAAACAAGCGATATTAATAAAAGACATCAAGCTGATCACATATTAGCTGAAAAAGCCTGGCAACGAGTAAAATCTAAAGATAGTTCTTTAAAAGAACGAGCACACGCTTGGTTCGTAACAAACGCAATGAAAGCAAAAGTTAAATTTGGGTTAGGTATGAAGAATAATAAAACTCGTAAATATAGAAAATCGAAGAAGAGAAACTGTAAAAAGAGGAAAGCATGTGATAAAAAATTGTTTTCATCCGTTGTTAAAAATACTCTGAAACTCTTGAAAAATTAAAAACCAGACAATTTGATTGCTGTTGTTAAAATTGCACAAAAAGCTATTACTACAAATTTCAAAGGGAAAAAGAGAGCTAATATCGTTATACCGAGAGTTATACCAATACCAAAAATTGGTGGATTTCTTCCATTAATTCCAATTCTATCAGCTTTATCGGCACTTGAAGGTTTAGCTACGGGTGGGTCAGCTATTATTAAGGCTGTAAATGATATAAAAAATGGAAAACAACAACTAGCAGAGGCTACACGACATAATAGACATATGGAATCAATTGCTATGGGAAAAGGTTTATATCTTAAACCGTACAAATCTGGCTATGGCCTTTATTATAACCCAGCTCCAAAAAACTTTTAGATAGTCTACCCAATCGACCACTAACTGATCTAGATTTGATGAAATATGGCAAAAAACTAAGTAAATTTAGAGGAGTTTTTTTTGCGTGACCGCTTATCTAAAAAGCCATTAGTTCAAGTATGTGGTATCGTTAATATAGATAATTCTCGTGGTCCTGGAACTCATTGGGTAGCTTATTATAAAAATCACAACTATAAAGAATATTTTGATAGCTTTGGAGACTTACAACCTTCAATTGAAGTAATTAATTATTTAAAGAAGCCTATTGAATATAATTATGAGCCAAAACAAAACTTTAATACATATAATTGTGGTCATCTATGTCTTAAATTTGTGATCAACAAATATAATTTGAAATAATTAACGCAAATAGTTGGATGTATATATATATATATATATATATATATATATATATATATATATATATATATATATATATATATATATATATATATATATATATATATATATATATATATATATATATATATATATATATATATATATATATATATATATATATATATATATATATATATATATATATATATATATATATATATATATATATATATATATATATATATATATATATATATATATATATATATATATATAGTATATATATATATATATATATATATATATATATATATATATATATATATATATAGTATATATATATATATATATATATATATATATAGTATATATATATATATATATATATATATATATATATATATATATATATATATATATATATATATATATATATATATATATATATATATATATATATATATATATATATATATATATATATATATATATATATATATATGTTCAAAGATAATTGAACATAGAAATTTAGAAATGTTTATTAAGGTTACTTATCAATATATTTTAAGATATAAATAAGTTCATTAGTTAAGGGATGCTAAATTTTTCCTTATCTGTTAGTGATAACAATATGTGTAATGTGTATAGATATATTTACTTAGGATGATTTCACTAATGAGCGGTAATTTTGTAGTTTTTTCCTTGTCTATTAGTGATAAGAAATTTGTAAACCATAATCTTAGATCAAATTGTTTGTTAGCGATAAGACATCGGTAAACTGCAGTTTTAAATAAACATTCTATTTCTTGGGTTACGTTTATCTCTTTGTTATAAGACAGCTTGTGCTGCAGTTTTTAAGATAAGCAATATTTTGGTTTTCCTTTAGTTATAAGATATGTGTAAATTGTAATATTAACTCAATTTAAAAACTGATAAGCAGGTTTTTTGTCATCAAAGATTTAGTATATAAGTAGATGTATTTTTAGAAAAAGTAGTTAGTAATAAATATATGTTTGAGCAGTAAACATAGTTGGTCCTTCGAGCCGGATGTCGAATCCAACATTCGGATCTAAGTTATGATCAAAAGCATCCCATCATACTAGAGAAGGCTTGGTTGGCTGAATTAATAATAAAAGATGTCCATTTATCGACACTACATGGAGGTAATATGCTGATTACTTCTATAATTCGCCGTGAATATTGGATTATTGGATTGACACGCATAACAAAAAAGGTTGTGAAAAATTGTGTTCGATGCATACGATATGGAAAAACAAAAACTATGCAAATAATGGGGAATCTTCCGTCAGCTCGAGTTAAAGTTTCAAGTCCATTTGTGCATACAGGTGTCGATTATGCAGGTCCAATATGGATGAGGTGTTCTAAAGGCAGAGGGCGAAAATCTTTCAAGGGTTATATAGCCGTTTTCGTGTGTATGGCAACAAAAGCCATTCACCTAGAAGCCGTAAGTGACCTCACCACCGATGCATTCTTAGCGGCATTACGCCGATTCTTTTCAAGAAGAGGTAAGGCAGCATGTTTATATTCGGACAATGGTACAAATTTCGTAGGTGCAGCGCGAACGCTGGATAAAGAATTCGTAAAAGCTGTTAAAAACAATTCGTCTATGAGTGAGATCCTTGCAAGTGAAAAAATTGAATGGCATTTTATTCCCCCGGCAAGCCCCCATTTTGGTGGAATCTGGGAGGCCGGCGTGAAGTCTGTCAAATATCATCTCAAAAGGGTGATTGGAGAGAGTGTGCTGACATTTGAAGAGATGTCGACGTTATTATCTCAAATAGAAGCGGTTTTAAATTCAAGACCGATATACGCCTATGAATGTGATGCTGAAGAAATCAAGCTGGTCAACGAAAAATAAGCAGACGATTAGTTTAGCAACAAGCGAATTTAGAAGTGAATCTTGGCTAGATGAACTTTGTCTGAGGTTTTCATCATATCGGAAACTAGAACGAGTGATTGCATATGTTAAACGATTTATAGGTAAATTAAAACGATAATTCTATGTTGGATGGCTTACATCAAAAGAACTCAACGAAGCAAAAAACATAATAATTTGTCAACATCAGAAAGAGAATTTTACTGGAGAAATACAAAATTTGAAACGCGGAAAAGATGTACCTCATAAAAGTAAAATTGGTACTCTACACCCTTTTTTGGATGAAAGCGGAGTTCTTCGAGTCGGAGGTCGAATCCAACATTCGGATCTAAGTTATGATCAAAAGCATCCCATCATACTAGAGAAGGCTTGGTTGGCTGAATTAATACATTTACTGTTAGATGAATTTGCAGGAGCTAAAAAAGTAGAATCAATTGTTGGCCAAAAAAACTAAATTAGGCTGGATTTTGTCTGGTGTTTTGAAAAAATCGGCACCGTCAAATAAATCAACAGCAGCACTCGCAACAGGTCTGGAGCAGTTTTGGGAGATTGAAGAGGTTCCAGAATCTAACCAAATAACTTCAGAAGACAATTGTATTAAATTTTTTAATAACACAACTACAACGACGAAAGACAACAAATTAGTGGTAAGACTTCCATTTGAAGAAGATCGGGAGCTTGGAGATTCAAGAAGTCAGGCTATGGCACGATTATTAAACATTGAAAAAAAATTGTCAAAGGATCCCGAATTAAAACAGAAATATGTAGAGTTTATGCGAGAATACAGCACGCACGGTGACATGATAAGGGTTCCTAAAAATACTGGAAAATTTTATATGCCTCATCAAGCGGTCTTAAGAGAAGATAGTATCACCACAAAATTACGAGTGGTATTCGACGCGTCAGCCAAAACTACGAATAAACGCAGCCTGAATGATATCCTAAAAATTGGTCCAAAGCTTCAGAAAGATATTTTCGACATTATTTTAAAATGGAGGCTTTGGAAATATGTTGTTACTGCGGATGTAGAGAAAATGTATCGACAGATATTAGTGAATATTGAAGACCAAGCTTATCAACATATATTGTGGCGTGAAAATCAAAATCAACCCATAGGTGAATTTAGGCTAACTACAGTTACATACGGAACATCGTCAGCTCCTTTTTTAGCAAAAAAATCGTTAGCATACATTGGTGAGAGTTGTTCAAAAGAAAGCATTAAAAATATTATTATCAACGATTTTTACATGGATGACTTGATGACAGGAGCAGATTCTAAAGATGAATGTAAATATATTCGGGAAGAAACTTCAACACAATTAAGCAAATTTGGGTTTCTTTTGCGTAAATGGATGTCAAATAGTCCCGAGATATTAGAAGAAATTAGTGAGAAAACAATACTGGAAGTAATGCCGATAAACAATGATGAAATGGTTAAAACACTAGGTCTACAATGGCAGCCAAGAAAAGACGTATTCATGTTCGTGATTAAAGCTGATTATGCAGGTAAAGTTACAAAAAGACGTGCTTTGTCTGTACTGGCGAAAATCTTTGATCCATTAGGTTGGCTTTCACCGTTCACAACTCGTATTAAACTGTTCATTCAAACACTATGGCTTAGAAAAACCGAATGGGATGAATGTCTGGATGATGAATTACAATCAAAATGGAATAAAATACTAAAAGAACTACCAATTTTGCAAAAAATAGAAATTCCTCGGTGGTATAATACTTCTTTATCTACAAAAATATTAATTCATGGGTTTGCAGATGCATCCCAAAAGGCGTATGCGGCTGTTGTGTATTTTAAAGTGGGTGAGACAGTTAGTTTGGTAGCAGGAAAAAGTAAAGTGAATCCTGTTAAGAACAGGAAAACACTACCGAAATTGGAGCTTTGTGCAGCGCATCTTTTGTCGAAACTAATAAGTAGAATTTTATTAGCAGTTCATCAACCAATTGAAATCAATGCCTGGAGTGATTCTACTATTACATTAGCCTGGATAGCCAACAACAAAAGTAAAGATCGATTTATTAAGACCAGAGTAGACGAAGTTAAGTCAAATATACTTACTGCTATTTGGAGATATCTTGACACGAAGAGTAACCCTGCAGATGCTGCATCGAGAGGAGTGGCCGCGAATAAAATTTGCAAGTTGTGGTGGAATGGGCCTACGTGGTTGGATACTGAAGAATCAAGCTGGTCAACGAAAAATAAGCAGACGATTAGCTTAGCAACAAGCGAATTTAGAAGTGAATCTTGGCTAGATGAACTTTGTCTGAGGTTTTCATCATATCGGAAACTAGAACGAGTGATTGCATATGTTAAACGATTTATAGGTAAATTAAAACGACAATTCTATGTTGGATGGCTTACATCAAAAGAACTCAACGAAGCAAAAAACATAATAATTTGTCAACATCAGAAAGAGAATTTTACTGGAGAAATACAAAATTTGAAACGCGGAAAAGATGTACCTCATAAAAGTAAAATTGGTACTCTACACCCTTTTTTGGATGAAAGCGAAGTTCTTCGAGTCGGAGGTCGAATCCAACATTCGGATCTAAGTTATGATCAAAAGCATCCCATCATACTAGAGAAGGCTTGGTTGGCTGAATTAATAATAAAAGATGTCCATTTATCGACACTACATGGAGGTAATATGCTGATTACTTCTATAATTCACCGTGAATATTGGATTATTGGATTGACACGCATAACAAAAAAGGTTGTGAAAAATTGTGTTCGATGCATACGATATGGAAAAACAAAAACTATGCAAATAATGGGGAATCTTCCGTCAGCTCGAGTTAAAGTTTCAAGTCCATTTGTGCATACAGGTGTCGATTATGCAGGTCCAATATGGATGAGGTGTTCTAAAGGCAGAGGGCGAAAATCTTTCAAGGGTTATATAGCCGTTTTCGTGTGTATGGCAACAAAAGCCATTCACCTAGAAGCCGTAAGTGACCTCACCACCGATGCATTCTTAGCGGCATTACGCCGATTCTTTTCAAGAAGGGGTAAGGCAGCATGTTTATATTCGGACAATGGTACAAATTTCGTAGGTGCAGCGCGATCGCTGGATAAAGAATTCGTAGAAGCTGTTAAAAACAATTCGTCTATGAGTGAGATCCTTGCAAGTGAAAAAATTGAATGGCATTTTATTCCCCCGGCAAGCCCCCATTTTGGTGGAATCTGGGAGGCCGGCGTGAAGTCTGTCAAATATCATCACAAAAGAGTGATTGGAGAGAGTGTGCTGACATTTGAAGATATGTCGACGTTATTATCTCAAATAGAAGCGGTTTTAAATTCAAGACCGATATACGCCTATGAATGTGATGCTGAAGAAATCGATGTATTAACCCCAGGTCATTTTTTGATAGGGCGACCGCTAATAGAAAGTCCTCAAATTGTTAATGAACGTAGCATACGATCACTAGATAGATGGAAACTAGTTCAGAAAATTAAGAAAGATTTCTGGCAGCGTTGGAAGAATGAATATTTGGTTACATTGCAAAACAGGTATAAATGGCGCAGTGAGAAGAACAATCTGGTATCGAATCAAATAGTGATAATAAAAGATGAAGCAGCATTTCGTTCGAGATGGCCATTGGGTAGAGTTTTAGAAACCCATGAAGGTAAAGATGGAAAAGTTCGGGTAGTGACGCTGAAAACGTCTGGTGGGATTTTGAAGCGACCAATTCATAAGCTTTGTCCTTTGCAGCCTATAGAAGAAAAGAATGGTAAAAAGGAATTTAAGACATCACAGGGATGTTACATCACCAGGCCGCTAAAATCATCGAGTAATACCTGGAAGCTCTTCTCATTAGTAATATTAATGTTGATGACGCTGGTTAGTTCTACAAGTCGAGAAGTTAATATTGAAAAAATGATAAAAAAGCTTGGCGACGGAACTATCATGTATTTGGACAAGATCGGCGTGATGAATCGTGTAGCGTCGTCATGGAGTTTAGTTGCCTATTACGATATGGATGTCTATTTTACAACTGTGGATCAGGTAGAAGCTTCGCTGGGCAAGTGCGAATCCTTGTACCATGAATTGCGTCAATTTGAAGATCAGTGCAGCATCGTGCTGAAAGGTATTGAAGAAAGGCTGAATATCATTAAAGTGAACGATGAATTATTTGCACATCGAAATAAACATCGAAAGCGAAGAGCACCTTTTGAATTTGTTGGGTCATTCTACCATGTGCTGTTTGGAATGATGGATGCTCAAGATAGAGAATTGGTCGAAGAGAATATGCGAGTAGTGCTAGAGAACGAGCATAATATAAAACATCTTGTTGAAAGGCAAACATCGGTTGTTGAATCAACAATCAACATTTTAAAGAAATCCACTGAGGAAGTAAGCATGCAGTTCAGAAAAATTAATGCGAAGATAAATAATATAAGCCAGATCATCAATACTGATTATTTCGTATATAAAGAATCTATTAATTTCTTTATGATGACAAAGCAGCTAGAATCGATGATCAGCGATGCAGAACAAATACAAATTCAAATTATTGGTCTACTTATGGATATCAATCATGGCAAACTCAACCCGAATCTGATCCGGCCTCAACAATTATTGGAAGAAGTAGTTAAGATTAAGGAGCAGCTAACATCAACATTGCGTCTGCCGGGAAAAACGAAAGAAGTCACTCTACAATCGATATATCGGCTAATAACAGCAAAAGGAGTGTTCATAGATGGGAAGTTGGTTATCGAAATTAAGATCCCATTATTGGAGAAACAGTCTTCCGATGTATACAATATTTTACCGCTCCCAATTCTAAGCAATGGTGTAAAAATTCATGCCGTTACACGACAGCAGTTTTTAGTATACAACTATCAAACAGATGCTTATCATTTTATTTCCCAATCAGTGCTAAACAAATGCAAAAATGATGATGATGATGAATACCTGTGCAAGGGTAACTGGGCTTGGGAAAATGCGAATGACAACTCCTGTGAATTGGCTTCATTAAAGCCAACAAATGCATATCATTGTTCTTATGATAGAAGAGAAGTTGAAAGTGTATGGCTGGAACTTCATGAGAAGTGTACCTGGCTTTTCAGGGTGTATGAGAAGTCAGTAGCGCATGTCAAATGTTCAACTGTAGATCAGCAGATAGTTGAGTTACCGATGCAAGGGATTATAACGCTAGGAGCTGGATGCACAGCAAGGGTAGGACGTACCATCCTGACATCACATCAAGAATGGAGTTCTGTACAGCACTACAATTTTAAGGGTCACCTCTTCAAAGACGTTCAAGATCTTAAGATGATTGATCCGCTGAACAACACCATGAGGAATTACTCATCTGAGATTGATACTTTACTAAAAGAGATTGTCGAAATTAAGAAGGAAAACATTGAATTGAAATCTTTAAATTGGCATCATTCTACAGGTCATGTATCTTTAATTATTATTATAATAGCTATAATAATCATTGTTATAATTGTGATATTAAGATATTGTAAGAGACAGAGGGGAGTGGATGTTATATTTAATTTGCCCCGGCAGAATGTTCAAAGATAATTGAACATAGAAATTTAGAAATGTTTATTAAGGTTACTTATCAATATATTTTAAGATATAAATAAGTTCATTAGTTAAGGGATGCTAAATTTTTCCTTATCTGTTAGTGATAACAATATGTGTAATGTGTATAGATATATTTACTTAGGATGATTTCACTAATGAGCGGTAATTTTGTAGTTTTTTCCTTGTCTATTAGTGATAAGAAATTTGTAAACCATAATCTTAGATCAAATTGTTTGTTAGCGATAAGACATCGGTAAACTGCAGTTTTAAATAAACATTCTATTTCTTGGGTTACGTTTATCTCTTTGTTATAAGACAGCTTGTGCTGCAGTTTTTAAGATAAGCAATATTTTGGTTTTCCTTTAGTTATAAGATATGTGTGAATTGTAATATTAACTCAATTTAAAAACTGATAAGCATGTTTTTTGTGATCAAAGATTTAGTATATAAGTAGATGTATTTTTAGAAAAAGGAGTTAGTAATAAATATATGTTTGAGCAGTAAACAATATATATATATATATATATATATATATATATATATATATATATATATATATATATATATATATATATATATATATATATATATATATATATATATATATATATATATATATATATATATATATATATATATATATATATATATATATATATATATATATATATATATATATATATATATAAAAATATATATGTTAACGTTTATTAAAATTTATACTTCTTATTAATTAGTATTTTTTCTACTATATTATTTTTAATTAAAATAGTAACTGTAAAAATATATAAAGCTAAATAAATATTATACTATTTGAATAATTTTTCAACAAAAGAAACTAGTTTACTTGAAAGTTGATTAAAATATATAAAAATAATAAAAAAATTAACAATCAATTTGCATAAAAATATCATCATCAGCAGAGTTATTTATAAATTCGTTTATATAAAAATTAACTGAGCTGCGATTATCTACATGATCAATGTCCATTAGGAAATCGTCATCTCTATCAGTTATAAATGGTTCTTTATAATGTCCCCAAGCAAGGGTATCTACATTATTGTCGCAAACATATTTTTTCTCATCTATATAGCTTAAAGATATTTTACTTATTAAAGAAGTATATAAATTATGTAGCTTTGACTTAAATATATACATATTTCCATAGTAAATTTGCTTATTATATAAACAATTTTTATAATCACTTAAACTAAGCTTTGTACAAACATTATTTTTCACACCTTTTGCTTTCTTTATTTCTTTTTTATTGTCAGTACTAAAAGAATACATTTTAGATCTTAAACCAATGAATTCTCTCATAATTTCTCCAATATTTTCATCCTTCATCATTCCTAAAACTTTTTTATTCTTTTGTGGAATATTAAATTTGTTGCTTTCATCCTAATCAGATGTATCGAATCTATCACCAATGTCATTGTAAATATCACTATAGAAATCATCAGTATAGATTGTATAAATAAAAGAGTCTGTATCCATATAATTAAGTTCTACTTTAGATTCATATTTGGGAAGCATGTAATCGTAGTGGAAATTATACATTTTCCACTTAGATAGTTCTAACACACAAAATCCAAGATAAATAGGTTTATTATATAAAGAATGCGTTTTATTCAATTCAATTGCAATCATATTTTCATCAAAAATACTAAGAGAATTAAACTCAGGTTTTGCGATTAGAGCCCGAGCTCCTAGCCTTTTCCCCACATTTTCCCAAGAGGTAGCGATTTTTCTATTTTTTCGTTTGTCAACGTTCTCCATAGTTTTTCCATATATAGCATTATTTAATAACTTGAAAAAATTCTTCTCAAAATTATTTTTTGCATTCGTTCTGTGAAAAGTATTTATAGATATATAACTTTTTAACCAATCGGACTGCTTAAATTTCAATATCCTATGTATTTTTTATTAACTTCAAACCATGTGTTAGGCACTGTTGTAAATTTTTATAATAAATAACATAATTACTTTTGTTCGTTAAATCGAGAATTAGTTTAGAGTCTTTAGCCATTGGAGGTATTTTGTTTTCGCAACAAAATGTTAAGAAGTTATGACGGTCATGAACTTCTACTGGATATGCTAAATCTACTTCTAGAATATAGCCAGTATCTGAGTCTGCAGGAATAGAATGTAAGGAGAAACTATCAATGTTAGTAATCCATTCGAATTCACCTTCAGGTAAATATTGTGACATAGCCCATCCATATAAATTATTTGCATCCAAATACATTAAATATTTAGATGGAAGTTTATCGTTAAAATCGGTCATATATTTATTGTTAGCTTTTGAATGTCTTTTAGAACACTGAACGATCCCCCCTCTTATTCCCTTTTGGATGAACGTAACCATCTCAATATCCGTCAAAAGTTGTAATTTTACTTTTGTCATTTTAAGCATTGCATCCCATGAAAGTCCTGGTGCTGTGTAATAATGGCATGGATCTAACTTATATATTTTTTTACAAAGCAATCTGAAATTTTCAAATACATCTGCCAAAATTAAAACATCGGTTTTTAGATAAAGCATTAGGTAATCTTCTAATGTTTTACAATTAAACACACTCCAAACTTCTTTGGCATGATTATAATCGTTCGATGAATATTCGGTCTCAGTTAAAATATTAAAAAATTCTTCCCTCTTGGGTAAATTGCATTCTCTAAACTTGTCAACTGAATTTAAATAATTATATGGAAAAACTCCTTTCCTCATTAGCAAAGAAAACTGCCTTTCGTTATTAAATTTTGATTTTACGATAGTAAAATCATTTGCTGATAAATTTTTTGCTAATGAGTCTAAACTTGACTGCATAAATCTAAATGAGTCTAAAAATCTAATTTCTATATTGACATTATCTACACTGATGATTTTTGAAATGGATATATACAACTCTTTATTTAGTGGAATGATATTTATTGAGCCATCGTTAACATGACTAAGTTCTTTTATAAACAAATGAGAATCATAAGAAGAAAGATTATGAAACACAACCGGGAAAAAATGTGGGACTTTGAAATTTAAACTACATGAACTATGTGCAGGTCCTCTATATTTCCCACTTAAATGACAATGGTCTTTAACCTTAACTTCATTAACTATTGGATTTAAACAAATATGGCAGTTATTGGAATTTTTAAAGTGTAATTCTTCGCCTGCAGTCAATGGATTCATTGGTTTCACATGTTTTAAATAATTTCTATATAAGAACTCTACATCTTTAACAAGTTCAGTTATAAATGCTTTGGCAGAATCTGAACCTTTGAAATGCTTAAACTTATCTAAATTTTTATCAAAGCTACTTTTTAAATAGTATGAGAAAGCATAAGGTATATGTTTGTTTATCAACGTTGTTGATGATTTATTTGGATTCGGAATACATGTTTCAATATTTTGAAATATACACTCAGAATCCGCATAAATAACAAATAGTACATCTATTGCTTTCTCATGATTATTAAATTCTAAAACTGAATTATCTTCGTTTGGGAGATATACAACTCGCTTTCCGCATTCTGATGAGTGCTTCTTCAATTTTTCTTCCTGTGTAAAATGTTGCAAACAATAGTTGCATAAATAGTTCCTCCCCTTAAATTTGCTGGTTTGATTTCTAATTAATCTATATATGTATAAAAATAATAATCAATTGAAAGTTATGGATAAAATTTTTTATGTTTTATATTACCTTGAAATATTTCTTATCCACACATAATGGGCTGTAGTTGTTGAGTTAATTTCCTTTTGTAGGAAGAGAAGATTTATATGATGCGCTTTAATTTCTTTTGTTTTGTAATACGGTCCAATAATAATATTCTGTTCCTCGTTGTATCCGAAGACATTTACACTAACCCATTCATTAATCTTTTCAAATAGCTCGACATCTTTTATCTGTAGAGGGAAGCATAAGCCTTCAAAATTCAACATTCCTCCACTTGTATTTATTTTAGATGAATTTATATTGACTGGGTATGATGATATGCGATTGGCATTTTTGTTAAAATTATATATCGAGGAAACTACAGCCCTTGAAAACAAAATTGGTCATTGTTCTGCACATTAACACACGCTTTTCTACTACTCAGCTTCTGCGGTAGTGGAAAGTATGTAGAACCCTTTAATGGTTGATATTTGTTAAGATTCATTTCTAATTTAAGGATTTGAACCAATGTCCATCAACTGTCTCTTTCCTGGAACTCTTCCATTTTATTCATAATAGTTTTTATTTTAAGCGCGAAGACTTCATTAAAATCGTTGTTGTTAAAAATTTGTTTCATTTTGGTTTGGAATGTCTTCACCTCCAATGGAGTGTTTTCCATATCTTCAATAGAAAGCTTGACATATAGTGCATGTAGCTCAATATTAATTTTCATTGCTTTATATTGATTTAGCCACAAATTAATTTCTGGTTTTAAAGCCAACCAAGCTTTATTTAAAAATGCTTCAGGAAAGAGACATCCTTCATCCTTGTTTTCAAATACTAACCTTTGAATTCTGGTTTGAAATGCGCTTCGTACCCTTTTGATATTTTCTTGAGCAGGAGGGAGATTGGTTAAATATCTTGACGATCCCGCATGTGTTTTTTCATGATCGGATAAATTTTTCTGTTTCGTGAAAAATTTTCCGCATTCAACACATCTATATAATGAATTTTCCATTTTTTATTATATTTAATTTTATACACTATATATAAATGTTACAATTTTATTTGCTTCACACACGGATTAAATTTATTTTAAAGCAATTTGTTAGTAAAACTTTTTTAATTAACTTTATACACTTAAAAAAAAATATCGAAACAGATTTTTTTTAATGTTTTAAAGTTGAACAATTTCACAGAACTAGAATTTTGTTCAAAAAAATAGCTGATTTTATACTTTTCTGGAGGCACTACTACATACACATACATGTGCAGGTAATTGGCTTTGTTTGAGCATTTTCGATATCCTTTTACGTATAAACTTATGTCTGGCATGTGCATGTTTAACTTTTCAATTATTAGTATCCTATCCTTTTTCTTAAATTATCTTTCCTTTGTTACTGCGACATGCAAAAAAAGCATGCATGCGCATGTCTTTCTTTCTTAAAAGTTTTTTCCATGCAAACAGATGTTTTTCTTTTGTTTGAGAATTTCCCTATTCTTTTCTCAAATAGGTAATAAAATCTGTAATATATTGATGACCTCGTAATTTATTGTATTTAAACAATGAAGCAGAAATATTTGTTTGTCCTTCATATACATATTAAATTTTTGTAATGAGTTTTTTTCTCAAACCCTTTTTCTTAGAACAAATAAAAATTAGATTTAGCCGACGCATCCCACATACTGAGACCTGCATAAGAAAAGCAAGCGTGTGCATGTCTTTCTTAAGAGTTGTTTCCATACAAACAGATGTTTTACTTTATTAGAAAATTTTTACGTCCTTTTTTTCTTAAATTATCTTTCCTTTGTTACTGCGATAGGCAAAAATTAAAGCATGCGTGCGCATGTCTTTCTTTCTTAAAAGTTTTTTCCATGCAAACAGATGTTTTCTTTTGTTTGAGAATTTCCCTATTCTTTTCTCAAATAGGTAATAAAGTCGGTAATATATTGATGACCTCGTAATTTATTGTATTTAAACAATGAAGCAGAAATATTTGTTTAGCCTTCATATACATATTAAATTTTGGTAATGAGGTTTTCTCGAACCCTCTTTCTTAGAGCAAGTAATATACATCAAATAAAATAAAACGAATGTAGAATATGTATAAACTTATGTCTTGCATGTGCATGTTTAACTTGTCAATTATTAGTATGCTATCCTTTTTCTTAACATGAAAATAAAAAAATCAGGTTTCATTGCACTTACTACTACACACATTTATTGTATTAAAAATATATTTCAACTACACAAAAATTGTTATGACAATTAAAAATTTAGCTATAGATTATTTCGAATATTGCAGAACCATTTGGTGATTGTCGTCCTTTGTAAATAATTGTCCAAATTTTATCATTCATTTTAGCTAAGTACGGATCCTCTCTGTTTAAATATTTAACGATTCTTTGCGGAAGATAAAACCACTTATTGTTGTCTAAATATGCAATGACGTTTGATCCATACTGTGTAACCTTTCACTCAAAATTTTGTAAGGTTCATTTATAGGAATATCATCAATTTTCGTGTACTCCGATTTTGTTCCTTGCGCTATGTTAATTATTTGTTGATAGATCTAAAAGCAAACACAAATAAATAAAATGCATATACATATGTATTTGTAAAACGTTCATATAATAAAAATTAAACAAAATAAAAAATATTCTAATATTATGTAAAACTTCATTCTTACCATTTTGTTGGACGTAATTTCAAGTAACTTTGGAGAACAATAACTAAGAATTAAATTCTAACTGGCCTTTTATATCAATTTTTGTGAGACAATTCAACTCTCATTTTAATTTTTAACAAAATTACTCAATGCGAATCTCACTGACATGGTGGGAAAAAAATATCTCATTTGAATATTTCTCTATTGTATGTATATATGGAAAAATATATCTATGTGTAACAGAATGATCATACTTTTTCCAATTACGTTAAGCCTTAAGGAAAAAAATGTATTTATCAGAATGAGGATATTTTTATCTCATTTGAATTTCTCTTTATTGTAAAAAAAAGCATACACTTGGAAGAAATATATGTATGTATGCGCAACAGAACGATCATATTTTTTCCAATTACGTTGAGCCTTATGAGAATGAGAATTTTTTTCTAATTATATGAGCCAGTATCTCTATATATGTATTTTTTCCCATAAGAAGGTCAAATCTCATAAGGAGATCAAATCTAATTCGATGTGTCAGAATATCCATACGTGTATTTTTTCCATAAGGGCGTAAAATCCAATTGGAATACCCATACATGTATTTTTCCCATAAGGAAGTAAAATCCAATTGAACACCCATATATGCATTTTTCCATAAGGACAGGAAATCCAATTGGAATACTCATACATGTATTTTTCCATAAGGGCGTAAAATCCAATTAGATTCCAATTGGATGGGCCAGTATCCCTACATTTATACTACTATTAAACATTATAAAATATTTATTGTTTTAACAGCAAAATAACAACAGAAAACTGTATATTTAATTAAACTATTGTTTAATATATTTTTTTAATAATTAAACAAATACAATAAACTTAACTCCATTAACCCTTATGTCTACAACCGCCTACCGGCGTATGTTTTTCATTTTCAATTCGATATAATTTCACTACCTGGTGCGATATCGACTTGAAATTTTAAATATGCTTCTAAAATGTAGTTTTTTGCATCTAAAAAAATAACACGTAAAATTTACATTTTTGGAGAAAATCTATATGCAGTTTTTGCAACTTACCCCTTAACCATACAAAAAACATCCGGGTAGGCACAGAACAGTTCATGAATTTGTTTTATTCAATTCAATTTAATGTAAAAATATAGTTCAAATTTAATCATATTTCATAGTTTTTATATTATTTGTAAAATATATCAAAATAGACTCGTAACAGATGTGTCTGTATATACGAGTATACTAAATTATTTGTCAAAAAATTTTATCTTAGTTTGAACACCTGTGAGTGCCCTGCACAAATTGGCTCTTGGTATTAATTTTGGCCACTATTATAATTAAAACGACGTTTATTTTGATCAATAGGCTACAACTTATTTAATTTGTCGAGAAAAACTAAAAACAAGATCCCTATCAGGACAAATTCACTACGAAATAGCACTACTTAAACGGGTATGATGGTTGTATGTTTGAAGAAAAATTTTTGGTTGTAGACATAAAGCTTAATTTACTCGTTTCAATTTCAACAGAAGCTCTTATGTCTGCTTATGAATTTTTGAAATCTAGTCCCTCTTTCGTAACGAAATCTTAAGTCTAATTAGCGCATACTTTTTTCATCATTTCGTTTTGTAAAATCTCTTAAATACAAAATAACGAAAGAAACATACTATCATACAAAATATTTTTAAAAATCAGTCTACTCTGTTTTAAAAAGTAGTGAACATTTTTGCTGGGTTACAAATATTTTCTAAAACTCCAACCCACCAGATTTAATATTAAATCGTTAATATCTCCAAATGCGATTTTTAAACTTAATCTGAATTAATTGCATTGCATTCAAATTTGCTGCAGTACTGTACTGATGTCGAAATTGGCATTTATATTGAAGTATCTGTTTTATTTGACTATAGGTAATTTATTTATCTTTCATAATATGAAAAAACCAGACGATTGTATTAAGAAATCAAAATATAATAATATAAAATAAATTAAATCAAATAATGTAAAACAAAAGCTATTAATTAAATCCCTATTTATTCGTGTGCGTACCATTTTTAACACTCTACCGCATCATTTCAAACCTGCCTGTTAATAAAATTATACGTTCTATAGTTTTTATAAAAGCTATTTGTATGCGGGTCAACTGCAAAGTAAATGCTATTTTTTTGCCCCCGCTTTTTGAAATTCATTTTGAAGTGAAAAGAGAAAAAACAAACAAAAAGTAGGAGAGTATTAATTGAGGAATATATCGCAAGTCCCATTTCGCACTAGGAAAGTCTACTTTTCAAAGTCTTTAGTTTCTAGGAGAGAAGGAGGAAAAAAAGGCTTGAGTACATACTTTGATGTTCTCGTAAAATTAATTAGTTTTTCGTTCGTCGTCTATATATATTTGCATAAACAATAAGAAACCAACACAACCTTTTCAAAGGAAACTTTACGTGTGCAGAAGTGAAAGAAAGTTTAAAATTTAAACTACTTTGTCAAAATAAACTTTCCTAGTGCGAAAGGAATTTTAGAAAAACATTTTTTAGAACTCAAAATTTTTTCCATAATGATGGAGAAAAGTGTTACCCCATACTCGTTCCACTCAAAACCCCTTTTCCCCAGCAGCACTTTTTCATAATTTTACCTCTGAATAATGCAAAATAAAATCAAAGCATATATCGTTTTAAGGGCTATTTTGTGCCCTTTAATATGACATCTTAATGACAAATCTAGGATAAATACACAAAAGAAAATTGCTGAATTTCCTGTGATAAAGATTTTTGTATACTGTTCTATGGAAATGGGTTGATTTAATAAAAAAAGTTTTTGAATTTTCTGTGATAAAGATTTTTGATATATTTGGTAAAAAAATTGTTTAAAAAAATGCAGATTCAAATATAGCGACATAAAAATGACAGCTGTGATGATAATCTGTATTTGCTACCACTAAATACAACACTGTCTATGTAATGTTAAAATAAAAGCATTAAACACACTTTTAAAATAGCCGTTAGAATAATTCAAATAACGGAAATAGAACTTTCTGGAAATAGTGCCGAGAACATCCAAGATTATTCGAGAATGTTAAAAGACATTAAGGATAACGATAACATTAAACTTAAACAACCTCAGCTGTAAGAAATGTAAAATTGATAATAACGTAATTAGTTTCATTTGCAAAATAATCTTGAAAACATTAGTATGTGTGTGTGCAAAGATAAACAAGCAAAAGAAAAATCTCATGCATCTACATACGCACCTACACTACACCACAGCAAGACCAAGGTGGATTTATACAGGTGATATTATTAGCACAGCAGTTGTACTTTTTTCCGCAAATTAGCTGCTCGTATGTCAAAATTTTTATACGTTGACATAGGGGCTGAGATGTCAAATGTTGTTGTAATGTTTTAGTTGTTTTAGAATCAACACCACCTGATAAAATTAATTCACCTTGAGCAAGACCAAATGATCATACCGTATACTTAAAGATAAAAAGTGACAACTATGGTAGAATAATATAACAGGTAGCCGCATAACTAATACAAATGTACATATTGGGATAGAAAATGTCAAACATTAAAAGATAAGGTATATGTGTGTTTGTATATCAGGAGCAGCAAACATACGTGTAGTATTGTGTATGCAACGTAGTTACTTCACATATACACAACATTTGACATGTCGTACCATGAAAAAAGTAAGTAAAAAAATAATCAGCTGGCGTTCCAGGGCTACCTTGTATATTATTCTACCATGGTGACAACTATATTCCAGAAAATTGCCGAAGTTACCAAAAGGTTTTATTTGATAATATAAAAGGCAGGCTGCCAGACAAAACTGATTCAGTGTATTTTTAAACTTAGACGAGTTAATATCGCCAAGAATAGTTAGTACATCTCGTTTAGATGTACGTATTTTTAAAGTAGTAAATAAAGTGTTACCGAGAATATATTTTTAAAATATATACCCGTGTTTTATTTTTATTGAAACTCAACGAATCCTGTGAAAATAGTACAACCGTTTTTAATTAAAGGACTAAAAAACCTAACAACATTTTCGAAAATGATCATTCTTAAATATTTACTTTTTTCTGTGTAGTTTTTAATATATACCTACTTATTTTTTTTAAGTCAGTTTTGTAAATAGATGATGAGTTTTCCTATTTTAAAGTTGCGATAATTCGCGAACTAAACAAAGCAGTGTACTGAGATTTTGGCCTAATAGTAGTTTTGCAGAGGCATAATTCGTACTAAATTTTATCAGAATCGATAAACAATGTATAGTATATTAATTTAATAAAAAATATCAGTGGGTTTTTAGAAATTGCATTTGGTGCGGAAAGCTTTTCTGCCAAAATGACCTGCAAGCACGATTTTTATTATTAATTTAGTATTGGCTAGCACGTGTTGACAGGTAAATTTTTTGTAAAAAAATTAGTCTTGACTCTAATATATGTACATACAACCGCTAAGCTGCTGGTCAGAGATATTTGGAAGCTGTTTGGACTAAATTCAAAACTTAAAGCCAGATTTTGTAAATACAAACGCGTTTTGCGCTTTGAAATTCGTATGGAAAAAAACTTTTTGAAGCGTATTTGCGTTTCTTTTCATACAAATTTGAAACGTTTAGAAACGAAATTTTTTACAAAATCTGACTATAAATTGTTAAAACTCTAAAAACACTTAGCTCTAAAAACACTTAGAATGTATACTGTTCAAAATTGAATGAAAAAACATTAAAAAGAACTCTCAGCATTGAAAATATCGATAATCGGCCATGTCACAGAGTTCAATTCCGTTAGGAAACGGAGTTCAACCTACCCCATTTTTGTAGCAGCTGGTGTCTAAAAAAGAAAACGAAAATACGCAAATTTGTAAGGTGTGTCCAGACTGTTGGCGGCGCTACTATGCTGCGGTATGCTCCAGCTAGGGCTTGACATATTAAGGTGGATTGAATTCCGTTTCCGAACGGAATTGAACTCTGTGACATGACCGAATGTTTCACCCTGGTAAGACAGAAATCAAAAGCTTAAAATGCTTGAACATGATTAGAATTTAGTGAAGTTCCGAACCTTAAAAAAAACAATAATAGTTGCAAATAGTCATGAGTTGGCGACTCATCTATTAATTGGCTAAAATAAAATAAATAGTTTGGAAAATCCAAAAGTGCACGCCTCATAATCTGATTTAGACCGTGAAATTAAATAGCCTTATATTCCTAATTATACTGAAGCGTAAAAAAAGGACTCGATTAGTGAAGTCTTTCGGTCGTTATCGTGACCAAATACAGGATCGTACATACAGACAAACGGAAGTCCAGGACAGAACTTTTTTAAACAGTTCCTTAATTAGTTTAAATAATAAAAATGACTTTAAAAATGTCAATAGTGCTAAAAATAGTATTTTTTCTTAATATGTGTGTGTATATATTTCTTACAAGTGCAATATATGATAATAATAGAGCCATTTTAAGTTTGAAAAATCAGTAGTTTCGCGTGAAGTGAGAGTAGTACCCACCTCAACGCTTCGCTTATGAGGCGTGAAATAGGATTTTTGCTCGTTGGTTGTTGCTTCCTTTGTTGGCAGTGTGATCTAGGGGAAAAGAGCTCTGATGAAAAAACTGTGGCGGCCAAATTTTTCTTTGAATGTTTAATTATTACATGCTTTAAAATTCCTTTCTAAAATAAAAAATAGTTTTAATCGAAAGATTCAATTGAAAGCAAACTTAAGCCAAACTAATTAAATAACTTTAAATAAAAACCATACAGTTTGACTAAATTCAAAAATTAATTGTTATAAATAAGAAGCTTAAACAATATCAACGTTTTAACATCAACTTCTCAACCAATAATATCTTGGGAAAAAAGTCTTAAAGAAACTTAAATATTACCATTTACTTTTCCTCCATGAAATTTTGTTGAATGTGTATAGTAGCGTTACATTCTGTTATATGGAAAAAATTTTTTTATCAAATTTTTTAAGTCTCACCCCCCAAATCGGTTCTGTTTAATGAAAAAAAAAATTACAAAAAAATTTCATAGCGATAAGTTAAGTTTTGGACGTGCGCACGCCTTTCAAAGTTTTATATGAGCCTTACAGTATGAACTATATTGATATTTTGGTCATATATTTTTAAAATGTCTTTTGAGTCTAAAATGGTATTATTATAAGTTGTACCTTCGATTTTTAAATTATTTAATTTAATTCTAGTCAAAAGGCAGCAAGATTTCAAATCATTTATAGCCCCCCTCCCCCTAAAATAAACGTTATAAACGCGACTTGTATAAATGATGTCTGCCATTCAATGGAAAAAAAATTTTGTGCAACACATGAAAAAACAAAATTATTTTTATGTTAAATACGCAAAAAATGAGCAAGCAATAATGTTAACAAAACGCAAGTACCGCTATTTTCCATTGAAGCAAAAGAAACGTAGCAAAAATTTTGATTTATTTCATGATTAATTCATTCGAGTTTATTCTTTCCTATTGTTCTGACAAAATAAGATTACTAAAATGAGTGCAAGATCATTACGCGAAAAATATTATTTGATTGGCTATGCCTCTAATCAACTTACGGGTTCCAAGTTACCTTCAAAAAAAGAAGTAATAAAGGTGTTGTTTTTTAATTGGCGTGTTGTAAATATGAGTTTACGAGAAAGTGCTAAGTTAGTTATTGAAGAACTTTTGATTTTTGGGAAAAAGCGCGCATACCCACAAGAGAAAAGCAACATTGCATTGCAAAACTGGAAAAATTACATACAGAATGGATGAATTTAAAAAAAAGTTGTGGAAGAAATACAGATAACCAGAAAAACAAAGAAAAGACCTGGGTTGAACGCTTAGAACAAATTTTTGACGTGGCGCATGCAAATGCCTTAGAATTAATAACTGTGGAGGAAGATAAAGCATTCTTGATAAGCCAGAGGCAGGAAGGTCGACCAGGACATATGTACGGAATTGATTATAAGACACTTCAAATGGAGATTCAAGCTGAACACCGCGAACAGATTAAGTTAAAGCGAGTTGAACGTAATAAACGTGAACAAAATAGTATAAGTTAGATTAATAATGAACTTAGATTATTAATGAACTTTTCTATAATAGAGGTAATTTTTTTATGTTCAAGGTGAAACCGTGCAATTTCAGTCATCATCTGAAAGTGATCAAAGTTTTCAAGCCACTGTTAAAGTTCGCTCAAAAAATGCAAGAGTAAAACAAACAATTATTACTCCAAAATTAGCCATTGCATTAGATTATTGCAAAATAAGTAACAGAAATGCTGTTCACATTATTTCTGCTGTATTGCAATCATTAGGAAAAGACATTGCTGACTACATCATTAATAGATCTTCAATTCATATGGCAAGAGAAAAAATGCGTAAGAAAAGAGCGCTGGAACTACAAAAGAATTTTAAATTGAATAAACAAGACATTATAACATTGCATTGGGATGGTAAACTTTTACCAGCATTAACGGGCAATGCAAATGTTGATAGACTTCCTATAGTCATATCTAGTGGAGAGATGGAACAGTTGTTGGAAATACCTGCAATGAAATGTGGTTCAGGAACAGAACAAGCCGATGCTGTTTATAATTGTATTTCCAAATGGGGTCTACAAAGAGAAATTAAATGCATTGTGTTCGATACAACTGCGGTCAATACTGGGCGCTTGAAAGGTACATGCACGTTACTTGAAAAATCCTTAAATAGAGAACTTTTTTGGCTGCCTTGTAGACATCACATTTACGAAATTATATTGAAAAGTGTTTTTGAAACCAAATTTGACTGCAGTACAAGTCCCTTCGTAAAATTATTTGAAAATTTTAAAAAATCGTGGAACAATTGAATATAAACAATTGGCAGGCTGGAATTCAAGATGAATTAGCTATGTATCATTTGCAAGGGTCAAAAACCAGAATAGTAAATTTTGTAAATAATGTTTTGAGTGAGAAGCAGCCTAGAGAAGATTATAAATAGCTTTTGGAGCTTGTCCTGATGTTTCTTGGCGAAAAAATTAACAAGTCCAAGGCAAGCGTAATGATAAGATCACCAGGAGCTTTTCATCATGCACGGTGGATGGCAAAAGCCATTTATAGCTTGAAAATATTTTTGTTGCGGAAGGAATTTGCTTTATCAGAGATTCAACTGCCAGGATTGCGTAAAATTTGTATTTTTATAATCCAAATATACATAGAGGCTTGGTTTTCTGCTCCTTCAGCCATAAAAGCACCAAATACGGACTTTACATTTTTAAATAGACTTCATAATTTCGAAAAAATTGATACAGATATATCGCAAGTATCTATAAAAGAGTTTTTAAATCATCTATGGTACTTAGGCTCAGAATCTATAGCATTTGCTTTCTTTGACAATAATGTTTCTGCTGACACAAAAAAATGAAAGCTGCTTTGCAAAATGAAAATGCAAAAATAATAAAACGCGTGATTTTAAAAAAAGAAAGAATTGCAGATGTAATTGATAATGGACTTGAACAATTTGTTTCTTCCAAAACAGCAAGATTTTTCGAAAGATTTAATATTGATAAATCTTTTTTGGAATTAGACCCTTCAATATGGCCAACCCATGAATGCTATCAAAGTGCATTTGTATATCTAAACAAATTAAAAGTAGTAAATGATGTGGCAGAAAGAGGAGTTAAATTAATAGAAGATTACAATAAACTTCTTACTAAAAACGAAGAGCAAACACAATTTCTTTTGCAAGTTGTGACGGACTATCGCAAACGTTTCCCAAATTCAAATAAATAGACTATATCAAAAGTACTTTAATTTTAATAAACATTTTAATTATAAAAAATGAATATAGAATTTTTCCTACTTTCTTGTAAAACAATTTAAATAAAAAATAAAAAAAATGTATGAACAAAATATCAATATAGTTCATACGTTAAGGATCGTATAAAACTTTGAAGGGCGGGTGCACGCCCAAATCTCAACTTATCGCTATGAAATTTTTTTGTATTTTTTTTCCATAAAACTGAACCGATTTGGGGGGTGAGACTTGGTAAAATCAAACTTTTGAAAATTAATGTCACCCTAGTGTATAGAGTACAAATCATAAAAGAAATCGTTTACTTTTTTCTTCTTTTTTCGTTTATTGAAGGTCTTTGAGAAGAGCCTAGCTTTGAATAAAATACCTTACTATAGCAATATTTATACACAACCACTTTGTCGACAGTACTCTCTGAGTTTTCTTTGTTGCATATCTAACGAGGCCAAGTTCCGGCCACACAGTGTGTACATTACACGAAACCATTCGAGCAGTTTTTACCCTTCGCATAACTTTGCTCCACTTTACTATAAAATAATTAAACTTGAAATTTAAGGTCTCCGTACAGAGGTTACCTCATAGAAATTTCTACCATAAAAGCTCCCTGAGATATTAAGGTGTAAAAAGTGCATATTTTAGTGCATCATCAATATTATTGGGCACTTCCACTTTAGTTACAGAGCTGAAATTTGGTATACAAGTAGATCTTGAGGAGCTAACCAGAAAAGTCTAAAAACGGGCACTTATCACCTAGGAGGACTAGGGTGCCCCTTCTTTGTATGAGGCACTTCCAGTTTATCTAGACAGCTGAAATTTGGTACAAATGTAGGTCCTGATGAGCAATTAACGAAACAAAATTAAAAACGGGTACATTTCATCTAGGGGACTGGGGCGCGCCACTTATTTGTATGGGACACTACCACTATAGCTAGAAAGCTGAAATTTAGTACACAGGTAGATTTTAATGGGAAAGTACTAAGAAAAATGGAAAAAATTTTTCATCTGGGGCTTATTGTATGGGGCACTTATTGTATCAAATAAAAGCTTAGAAAAAATAAATGATATCCGCTCAAAAACAAAAAAAAAGGCCACGTTCCAATTCAAAAATTTCGGCCGTAAAAAGTACTGAGATTAGGGTTTTCCCGGGATTTCCCGTTTCAGGAACTCCCCGGGAAAATCGGTTATTTTCGTTTACCGCTTTCCCGGGAGTTTTATCCGGGAATTCCCGGGACTAAAAATATATTTATATACATAAAAAAGTACTGATTTTGGCACTTACAAATTATTCGTTTTCTTTAAATTATTGTCTTTCATCTTGAAATAATATCTATGAAAGGGGAAAGAAACCAACAAAAACATATTACATTATTTTGGATTGAAGCACAAAAAGAAAAAAAGAGTCTGTGATTGAAGGTAATTAGATATGCAGACTATTTTTGTGCACGTATTTTTCATGAATTTAATGACGAAGAAAATTTAGTAAATAGATAATACTTCAGATGACAGTGATGTTTTTAAAGAGAAGAAACTTTAAATGCTGCTACTACCAAAGCAGCTAAAATTATTTAAGGACAGCGGAAAAAGGACCGAAGCCGAAAGGCTTTTGAACTGAAAGGCTTTCAACTGAAAATTGTGCTGCTTATGGCGTTTTCTTCTCTACAAAAAAATTTTGCATTGTTTGCACTTTCCAATGAAGATTTGCTATATAATTATTATTCGAGGAAGTGCATTTATTAGAAATTATTGTATCAATTCTACCGAAGATAAATTTTTGCTTTAAAGTAATGCTAAATTGCAGTTCCTTTAATAAAAAGTAAACAAATGTTAGTTTTTTTAGAAAAGACAAGGTCGTTAAATAAGAAACCGATTGTGAGATGAAACAATTAATATATTGACTTTTTTAAAAAGCTATTTGCAACCAAGGATATAAAAGAATACATTTTCTAACGGCAGAGAATTTTCATTGCATAGCCAGAAGTAAAGGACTGAGTTTACTGTTCTAAGACTGCTCTTTGTCAGCAACATTTATCCTAGATAAGATTTTAATCGCTCTTTGGATAACTACGCCCTCTGACAACCACGTGTTAAAATCGTTGATGAATGATCAGAAATAAAACTACTGTAATTTCGGTCCATCAGTTATTTTACTAATGATTTGTATGATCCTTATTGATCGGTCTAAAAATTGTTTTTAAATACGAATTTTCCTTAAAATTGTAATAAAAATATGGTTGTTCTTTACCTAATTTACTTCGAATCTCCTTTTTTTTAAACTGTTTTGTTTGTGAAATACTTTGAAAATAAGGCTCAGTCTTCAATTAAGAATGATTCAATGTTTCGTTTTGCTCATATAAAATCAGTAGATTCCGGAAATTCAAATTTTTATTAATATTCCCGGGAATTCCCGGGATCGCGGGAGTTTTCTTTTATTTCCCGCACTCCCGGGAAACAAAAAAGTCCGGCAATAAAAAAACCCTAACTGAGATCTAAATAAGGACCAAGTTCTAGATAGGTATAAAATAAATTCTCATTTCTATGCAGCCTGTTAGCTTGGCAATATTTTCTTTGCTTATATATGGGAAAGAATTTAGAGAAAAATGTTGCCAAGCTTGCAGGTTGCCTAGAAATGAGATGGTATTGTGCCTATCAAGAAGTTGGTCCTTATTTTGATATCAGTACTTTTTACGGACGAATTTGTTTGGTAGAAACTTGGCTTTATTTTCACATTTATGTTTTTGTGCGGATTATCCTTATTCTGAACAGGAAATAATTTCATATACATACACTCATCTATACATATATACAAGATTTTTTTCGGTTAAATTTATTTGTTGTATCTGCAATAAAATTGAACTAACAATGAATAATCAAATCTCATCTATAAAATTTTAATTTTTAAGTCCAGCCAATGCCTGACAAAAATATTTCTTTCAGCAGTTGGTTCATTGGTTGTTTACGTCTCTCGTGTTCGGCTGAGAGCAAGATAATCCCTCCTTCTCGGCCGAGTGTGGCCTCTAAAGTTAATGATGTTTGGGGCTAGGGGGTTTGGGTGTAACTAATTTTTTTATGTATCTTGTCATGTATTTAGAAAACACTGTCTTACCCAGCGGCACATCTAGATCTTTATGAATTCGCTTGTTTCTGACATACCATGGGTCTGCTGTAATCGTACGGAGTATTTTATTTTATCGCCTCTGAATTTTTTCTACATTTGATGCCGAGGCAGTGCCCCATAACTGGTCTTAGACTGGAGTTGTATAGAAGAAGTTTACAATCTAGGCTTGAAGAAGATTTCCTTCCAATGATCCAATTAATTTGACCTGGTTTTAAGTTCATTTGGGTCACCTTTGCATTTATGTGGGACTTCCATGTTAGACGACGATCAAGATGAACACCGAGATATTTTACTTCAGTGTGTTGAGGTATAGTTTGGTTATTTATTTGTATAGGTGTGCAGGTTTCTCTGCACAATGTAAAAGTAATATGTAGACAATTTTGTTCGTTAATTTTCATCCGCCATTGTTTTAGCTATTGTTCCAACTGGGTTATATAATCTTTCAGTTTGTGGGAAGCTTCTTGATGACTTTTGTGAACATTTAGAAAACCTGTATCATCAGGGAATGTTGATATGTGTATGTTACTGCTTACCGGCAACTCAGAGTCATATATCAGTTAAAATACAAGATCGAGGATGCTGCCTTGAGGAACTTCGTCTGCAATCGTTTGCGGAGGGCTTAGACAATTACCTTTTTTAACAACAAATTTTCACTCAGTTAAGTAGCATTCTAAAAGCTTAAGGGTGTTTTCGCGTAGGATTTTCTTTAGTTTATGTATTAAACCTTCGTGCCATACTTTATCAAATAAATGAGCAACAGTGATGAAGAGCGCAGAAATATATTTCCTCTCATCGAAGATTTTTCTAACGACGTTTGCGAGCCTATGTGTTTGTTCAATCGTACTATGTTGGCTCCTAAAACCTGGAATGCATCCAGTACGATTCAGTATGGGTGTTAGCTTACTCATAAGTAGCTTTTCAAATAGTTAGACATGTTAGACAATAGGCTTATAGGGCTATAAGATTCCACCTTCGTATGATCTTTGCATGGCTTAAGTATCATGGTAATCAGCAAAACCTTCCATTCTGCGGGATAGCATTTGAGGCGTAAAATAATGTTAAAAATAAATAAAATTATGAATCTAAATTGATTATTAGGCTAAGGTTCGTAACGTTATATTCAGAAAGAATTGGGTATGATTAATATTCCAAGGAACAATGGAAAAATTAACATCAACTTAATTTTTCATTGTTCCTTGGAATATTAATCATACCCAATTCTTTCTGAATATAACGTTACGAACCTTAGCCTAATAATCAATTTAGATTCACAAAGCAAATACGTTCGAAATAATCATATTAATAAAATAAAATTATCCGTTTTGCAGGGTAGCTCTTAGAGCATTTTATTGCTTATTTTATCAGCGTCTGGAGCTTTTTTCGATTTTAATTTATATATAAGATGAGTTAAAAATTATACGAGGCTCTATTGCCTTTTTGAAACTTTATTGTAAAAGAACATTTTTAAGCTAATCGTATACTTAATTAAAATTGAGCCAAATTTGGTAGTGATGTAAGGCTCAATATAGTCAATGCATGGACGAAATTTCAAAGAGTTTGTACAACTGTTCTGCCCTTTATAAAAATCTTAATTTTCGAGATATGTGCGAAAAATTCGAATTCTTGCTCCGACAAAGTTTTACCATTTTTATCTGTTATGAATATAAATTAGTGTGCAAAAATTTATTGCTGTCCAATAGCTCCTATTAATGGCCGCTCATTATATGAAATGACGACAGTGTGCTGTGTGTATAGTATTTGCTTTCCCTCAAGTTTGTAGGAGTATATGCTGTTGTTGACAATGGGAAGAACTTTACAGTATTGTCGAGTTCAATGAAGTATATCGACTCCTTTGCAAAAAATGATCGTACGCGACATTTTGTTATAAACAAATTTGTTTATTGAAATCAAGATTTTATGGGCCTACCCGTAGCTTAAAATTGTCGAAAGGTCAAAATTGTTGATCACTTTTGATATACAGACTGTAAGATTTGACCGTATGTGACAGTTTATGAATATAAATCATGTTTAATTGAATACAATAAAACTCCCTTCTCCTGAAAATTTTAATTTTTGTCGCTTACGATCAATTCGCGCAAAGGGGTCGATGTGATTTAGCGAAGACATCTAGGTGGATATACTCATGATATACTTTAGTATTTAAGCTATTTGAAGAGACATAATCTTTGTATTATTTTCTTTACAATTATATTGTGAAAATATTCTAGGCACATGCACCAGCTGCGATTAACATTGGAATTTGTATTTTATTTAAATGGAGTTCGTATACATAACATAGTAATCTGTGTTAAAGAAATCGATTTCTGAAGAATGTCCTTGTTGTTTGTTTGATAATCATGTTATGCGGAGCGCATTTATTATTGCATCAGTATGCTTGTATGGTATGTGTTCGAGCATGATGCAACGTCACTTTGTTGTGCCTGTGTGCTGAAACAGTGTATGTCCTTCTTTACGACATATCTGAGCAATGTCAGAAAAATGTCTGACCAAACATTGGAAAACTTTCCGATTTTTCAGATATTTTTTACGTCTTGCCAGATTAATGTCGGAGAAAAGTTGCCAAAATTAAAAATTTGTCTGAAGTGTCGTATAAAGATCACACATAGAAACAAAAAGCTATATCACTTCTGCGACTCTTGTTTTGCCATGCATTATTTTGCTACACATAGAAAACAGATTGATTGGAAAACGGTTACAACTCTAAAAATTTAATGAAGCTGATCAACATTCCATTAAATGTATTGAATATTGTTTAATATAAAATATTTTCATTATGTATAGCCGTTGAACACTTATAGCAATGAATTTTATATTCTCTTACATCTTACGATAGTTACGACAATCAATATAAAGCTTGTAACGGCGAAAGTCGTCAACTCGTTTTCACCAACACAAAACTTGCTGAGACTATCGGTAAAAATGTATTATTTTCTTTATAATCGTGACAAACGAATTATTTTCTATAAATTATCAAAACATAAATTTATTATTGCAATAATCTTTACAAAATAAATTATTGTCTTTAAATTAGAAAAACATAAATTTATTATTATTTGCTTTAGAAACATATCAAAACATAAATTTATTATTGAAACTCTCTTGTTATAATTATTTATTTTCTGTAGAATCATATCAGAACATAAACTTAAACACAAAGTTATTATTGGCATCATATGTAGTTGCGACATATTATGCATCATAATTATTAAAACATAAACCTAACAAAGTGAATTCCAACTAAAATTCATATTGTACTTTATAACATAAATAGTATGTTACTTGTCTATCTTCATAATATCCATCTAATTATAATAGTTATTAAGTGAATTAATTTAATTAAATTAATTTCATATTAGTATATAATATTTTAAATTCTAAGTTTGAACGTAACGGCCGCCTAAGGTAAAATCCCCCTGGATGTCAAGATAACAAGTATCTATGACATGAGATGCCTCCATGAAATACACACAGCTGTTCGTGGTGTACGATCACCACATATAGACAAGCGAATGTGTGTCATCAAGCTGGTATAAAAGGCAGCCCACAATGAGGAAAAAGGAAGTCTTCGCCTGGCTGTTGTAAAGGTAAGACAAATACTTGAGCTACGTTACTAATGTTCGGAAGTTATTTGCTCAAATTCAACTAAGACTTACCATTTCACAGACAAGCGCCGGCTCACATTTAGCATAGGTACGCGGAACCGGGAATGGTGTGGTGCGGCTACGTTACTAATGTTCCGTCATCATATTATTTTCTAGCCGTCATTGTTAATAGGTACGCGCCGTGTATATCAGTATAGGCACGCGAAACGGGGAATGGTGTGGTGCGGCTACGTTACTAATGTTCCGTCATCATATTATTTTCTAGCCGTCATTGTTAATAGGTACGCGCCGTGTATATCAGTATAGGCACGCGAAGCGGGGAATGGTGTGGTGCGGCTACGTTACTAATGTTCAGTCACCATATTATTTTCTAGCCGTCATTGTTAATAGGTACGCGCCGTGTATATCAGTATAGGCACGCGAAGCGGGGAATGGTGTGGTGCGGCTACGTTACTAATGTTCCGTCACCATATTATTTTCTAGCCGTCATTGTTGATAGGTACGCGCCGTGTATATCAGTATAGGCACACGAAGCGGGGAATGGTGTAGTGCGGCTACGTTACTAATGTTCCGTCACCATATTATTTTCTAGCCGTCATTGTTAATAGGTACGCGCCGTGTATATCAGTATAGGCACGCGAAGAGGGGAATGGTGTGGTGCGGCTACGTTATTAATGTGCCGTCACCATATTATTTTCTAGCCGTCATTGTTAATAGGTACGCGCCGTGTATATCAGTATAGGCACATTTAGCCGGGAGTGGGGCTGCTACGCTCAGTCACCCTTTGGTTCCCTAGCACACGTGACCTAGGCCGGTAGACACAGAAGTTTCTGCGTAGGGCGTACGATAAGTTAGTTATTAGTTTAATTTGGTAAATAAAGACGAAGGATAAGTTTTATAACGTTTTATAAAGCACGTGTTTTCTCTCTTTTGGGTCTCAAAATCAAATAAATTTTTGTGACGAACGCTGGACACCGGCGAGTGATACCCCAGCTAAGAAACGTCGTTACAAGCTTGGGAGAATAAATCAAATGAATTCTAAAGAGGCAACCAATATAATTTTCATTTCCAAACTAAATATTCTTAGCAACAATTAAAAATTCATTTGCATAAAAGAATACTTTTTTATGATTAAATTTTAAGTTAACATTATATCTATTCGATAGTAACCAGTAAAAAAATTGAATTCGGTACATCCAGCCGATAAAAAATTATAGTGAACAAAATGTTCTATACTTCTATTTTATTTGTCATTCAAAAATAAAAATTTAAATACGAAAAAAATATTCATGGCAGAAAAAATTAAGCGGATTAGCGTGTGATGTAAAGGAAGACGTTGGATATATTTATAGTAAGTATTATCAAATATCTACAATGTAGATTCTACATAAATACGTTATCTTCATATATTATACATTTCTTAATAATTTCAGTGCAACCTATAAACCTGTGAAAAAACTTTCAAATTGCTGAAGTGAATGGAAGCCCATCCTAGAAAAAAGGTAAGAAGTTTAATACATGCTTGCTAACATATTTTTACTTATAATGAAGTTTCGAAATTTCAGAGATCGCTAAAATAAGACACCCCAGATTTAATATTGATGGAAATATATTACGCAACTTCTCAATGAAACTAATGGCACAAGCATTCAAAAATTCTGTAAGGACCTGTTGGTTGGTCTTTATA
Source organism: Panzeria rudis (assembly GCA_956483635.1). Lineage (NCBI taxonomy): Eukaryota > Metazoa > Arthropoda > Insecta > Diptera > Tachinidae > Panzeria > Panzeria rudis. The sequence goes on along the minus strand of OY101449.1, from coordinate 87,807,913 downwards.
ATTTATAATATTCCATCGAGTAAATGTATTTATGTATATATGTATTTGTGTGTGTGACTTTTTATTTTAATTGTTTGGTCTTTGAAAAATAAACTAAAAATTTTAATATGTTTTTTTTTTAATTCACAATAGTAAAATTTTTTTGAGGTTTTTATTCTACAAGACTATTTCCTACTACAGTATTAATTCGATAATTATAATCGAATTATACAGTAGTATATGCAACTGACAAAATTCGATTGGCTACAAATTCGGTTGCCACAATGAATCTGTTTTCTCTGTGTACTTATGGCATATCATCAGAAAACATTTATTAATATATAAGTTTGAAAACTCTCAAGAGATCAGGCGTGGATATAGGGAAGAAGAAAATGGCCCGCTAAAAAAACAAATAAAACACACCTCATTTATTTTGAGTTTGTAAAAAAATTTTGCAAAATAGTATGTTTCAGTTGAAAGTCACTTCCTTCCAAAAAAAAGCTCAACCTGACAAATAAAAGCCGTAATTCGTAGATCATAAAATGTGCAGGCTATTCTGTTAAATTTATTACAGGAAGTTAAATTGCCTTTCGATAATGTGCGGACTAGTCTGATATTAATCCGACAATATTTCATAAAATGTGCAGAAACGGCGTACCAGAACGTCCCACAGTATCGTGAGTTCATATAACTAGCGGCCAAAAATAGAATGAGTTATCGTAAGGAAATGAAATTTCGCACACATGTTTTAATTGATAATATATAATCACACCTGAAATATGGCCATTTAAATTTCAAGAATTCGTGTCCTTTCCATATATCCTGAAATAAAAAATTACCATAACGAAGAGAAGAATGCTATTTCGAGGTGACATTAGTTTTAATATGCTTAATGCTTTGACTAAATTTGGTTCAGTTTAGACCAAAGATACGCCCACCTAAAAAATGTCTTTTTTCAAAAAAGTAAAAAAGGAGCAAAAATAAATGTCCTTCACTTATGAGTTATATGTTTAGCCATATACAGTATGTATATAATATAAATCACACCTAAAATTTGGCCTTTTAAATTTCAAGGATACGTATCCTTCTCATATATCCTGAAATAAAACATTACCATAACGGAGAGAAAAATAATTATAAATGAATATTTAGATAGACATAAATTTTAATGTGTTTAATGCCTCTTGAAAATTGCGATCAATTCAGATCAAGGATACCTCCCTCAAAAATGTCCTTTTTTCAAATAAGTAAAATAAATAGCAAAAAAGTTTATTTCCTTAATAACTATACACAATTAAACTATTCTGAAGAAGATCACCGACGGTGATTGAAATATCGAAAATTAAATAAATAATATTTGATAAAACGAAAAATAAGAGTTTTATTAGAAATAAAAACAGTGACCTTGAGCCCAAATAATAAATAATATTCATACCAACAGAATTTTTAAAATCTGCCCATAAATATATAAGTTATACGATAATCAATATTTCAGGGTGGTAAGCAAATAACCCCACCGATTTTCGAAAAAAATGTATGGATCCAAACTGCAAGCAAAGCCTTGCAAACCAAAAAAAGAATTTTAAAATCGGTGCATAAATAGAGGAGTTATGCGATAAGCAATATTTTTTTGGGGGGGGGGGCTGGAATTTACCCCCTAACTTTCGAAAAAAAAGAAATTTGTGGGACCAACCTGCAGGCAAGCCCTTTCAAAAAAAATAATTTTGAAAATCGGTTCAAATATGACAGAGTTATGCGTGTACAAACATAAACAAGTAAACAAAGACATAAACAACAAACAAGCACTATTCAAAATTTACGAATTTGTTAACGCGGTTTGGCGCCAAAAATTCTAGAAATAAATTAAAGGTGGAAAGACGTGGATGTGAACCCAGATTTTTTAAATATACATACTTGTAGAAATATTATATCAAAGTATAAAAAATATATATTTTTATATATTTTTTTAATCGTCCATCCAAGTTGTAACTTTTTGAATATTCGTTATTTTTCTTTTCGTTTAGTTACAAAATTTACAAAAAAAAAAGAAAACAACATGTATCTAGTCATATTACAGTAATATTTCAATTATATGTTGTGCAAAATTGTAGTATTTTACCGATTTTTTGTTAGAGTAACTGCTTAAAATTGGCATATTTTTTCATGACCTTTTCGGATAATTCTATACTTACGGAAAACTATTAATTTTGAATCATCATAACTCTTAGAAAAATTAAAATTTTTTTAAAAATTCCTTTTGATTTTACTTAGTGAGAACGTTGCTTATAAAACCCAGTCAAATATTTTTTTCAATACAAAACTCTGGTTTTTTATTTTTGGCCGCTTTCGCGACATTTTGCGTCGTATCTGTCGGCATAAAATGTTCAGTGGGTATATGGAGCATCAACATATTGGAATTTCATTGCATTCAATAAAGAAAAAGGACATGCTGACTTTCATACTTCTTACTTGCACGCACACAAACGCACTAACATTCATGTTCATACCCAGGAAATATATTTCGCGGATATATGTGACTAGAAAAAATCAGATACTTAATCAGACAATCACCTGAGCAGTCTAAAATTCCTTTAGACATGTGACAGCATAGTGGGCAGTTTTCTGTTACGACGCTTCTGCATATTTTCAGCAATATTATCCGATTAATATCAGACCAATCTGCACATTATTTAAATACAATTTAATTTTCTCTAAGACATTTAACAGAATAGTTTGCACACATTTTGATCTACGTCATATGACTTTTGGCAGTCACATCTGAATATTGTCTGATGTTAGTTTTCGTAATAATTCTCTTTTACCTCTTAGGGCCTTCTGCATAAACGTGTGAGTTTTTAAACTTATAAAATATGGAAAAAAGTTTTCGGATGAATGCGAATTTTATACAACATTCGTGATAAATTTCTAATTTTAGATCCGACTTTTATCTGATATTAATACGAGAGGACGTAAAGAGTATCAGATAAATCGGAAAATTTTCAGATGTTTTATCAGACAGTTTTCCAACATTGTCCAGACTTGTCGAAAACTCACTTAGAGTTTCGCTACAGAATTCTTTAGAATTCGCGCAGAGTTCTCTTAGATTTTTCGGCAAAGTTTTCAGTATTTCCTCAGACAAAGAGGTCCGCTTTCTTGCAAACCATTCATATGATTTTCTATACGTTTCCTGACCATCCTCGGATACCAATGCGACATTTTGTACTGACTTTCTGACCGAATTCGCAACGAAATCGGCGAAAAATGTTTGCTGGATATACTCATGCATACAACCAGTTTTAAATTTAATGTTATTTAATGATGATACTTCAGTAGTACATGTACATGTTGAATTCCTCCATTAAATAGTACGTAACAAAAGTATTGGATATACGGGAAATGTGTTAAAAGAATATTGGAAAGAGTATTCATTTATTCGAATAGTATTGTAAACTTGTAAACTTAAAAGTCTCTCAAAAAAAAAGATAATATCGAATATGTTTTCACAGAAATAGCTGGTATTGAGGAAAAATTACTTGTTGGTTGTGTTTACCGAACCAACCAGAACAATGTGTATGGTCCATTCCTACAAATCTTGGAAAATTTGACTTTACACTACAAAGATGTAGTCATCGCTAGTGATTTTAATGTTGATGTTCTGTCGGGAACAAATTTGAAAAATTCTTTGATGTCAATCGGATTACATATTGTAAATACTATATATCCCATCCACTTTACTTTAAATAACAGTACGTTGCTTGATATTTTTATCGTGAGTCTTACCGCAAATGTTCTGCTTTTGGATCAGCTTAGTGCGCCCTGCTTTTGAAAACATGACCTCATTTTCCTATCCTATGACACAAACCTCAGTGTAACATAAACACCAAACTACTATCGTGATTTCCGTAACATCGATATTTCGCTGTTAAACTCCCTGTTTAATAGTGTTGAATGGAGTACAATATATTTAACATCATCTGTGGATGAACAGCTTGCTTTTCTTAACACGAACTTATATTGGCTTTTAGATAATATTGTGCCTATGCGGGCTTGCCGTGGTAACAAGAAAAGTAGTGAATGGTTTAATGTTCAGATCAAAAAAACAAAATTTAAATACGTGATAAACTGTATAAACGTTGGAAAAGATTCAGAACTCCTGATCTTTATGATGCATATCGTATAGCACGACGCAAAGTTAATAAAACCATTCAAAATTCTAAGTCAAATTATTTTTCCAACCGCTTTTGAAATGCTATCGATTCCAAAAGGAAATGGCAAGCTATTGAGGATATAGGAATACGTTGTAAAGCTATTACATCCTCGAATGTTGATCCTAGCGAACTCAATATGCAATTTCCTAGTTTCCCTCACAGCATTGTTACATTAAATATAACTACTCCTACTGTACGTAATCATACAGAGCAAACATCTACTAATACCTGAGGATTTCGTGGTGTACTTTCGCCGATTGCTTTGACATGCTGTCATGCCATAAAGTCAAATTCCTGAAAATTCTACTTCCAAATCTCTTACCAGTGATAACCCAAATTTTTAACATCATAATAACTACTAGCAGTTTTCCTAACTGTTGGAAGCATGATAAAGTTAAATCCATACCTAAGGGTAGGTCAGGCCCTATTTGTCTACGGTATTGTCCCTATTTGTCTACGGTATGAATAAGTACATCGCAGAAAATCAGCTCACTACAAAACATCAATCTGGGTTCAGACCAGATCAACGTCTCCGATGATGTAAGGACACAATCTGGACCATGACCACATAATATTTTTAGTGCTGCTTGATCACTCAAAGGCGTTTGATTGTGTAAGCCATAAGATACTTTGTAAAAAGTGGGCACTATATCATCTCTCCCACTACCTGTGAAGTATGGAGTACCTCAAGGATCTATTTTAGGGCCTCTTGTATTTTCTTTGTGCATTAATGAACTTCCTAGTCAAATTTCTTATAGCAACATACACATCTATGCTAATGACGTCCAAATATATATAAGTAGCAACATTAATGACATTAAAGAGTGCATGGGTAAACTAAATGAGGATCTAAACAATATTTATGCATGGGCTTTTACAAATTGGCTTCGCCTAAGTCCAAGGAAATCGAAATGCATCGTAATATCAAAAAGAAGACAAAAAATTCCCCCTGTAATATCAGTTATACTGGGTAAAGAAAGAATTCAGATTGTAAACTCAGCAAAAAACTTAGGCGTAATATTTAACAATGAGCTCACATGGAACAACCACATAAATTGTGCTACAGGTAGCATCTTTGCTATGCTCAAAGTGTTTTACCCAAACACAGCCCCTAACACCAGTTTATATACGCGAAAACTTACATTCTTCCTCATCTACTTTATGCATGTGAAATCTATGGAAGCTGAGACACCTTAATCAAAAAAGACTAAATATAGCATCCGACACAGTAATGCGGTAAGTTTACGGAATTAAAAGACATGAGGGGGTCTTCTCATATTCAAAATCCTTGTTTGAAGTAAACTTTAAGAACTTCATAATAATAAAGAAACTTATCTTTACATAAGGTAATATATACTAAAGATCCAGAGTACCTTTACAGCCAGCTTCGTTTTGCAAACTCCACGCATGGAAGAAAACTTATCTATACACGGCATCGGACTCTACATTCAGACTGGCATTTCATTATTAGCGCTAAACGTCATTGGAACTTATTACCTTCTAGCATCCAACTTATAGGCAGTACAATGCAGTTTAAAAATAAACTTTTTACAATCTTTTGATGTTCGCTCATTGTGCTTTTGTAAAATAAATTTTTTTATTTTAAAACTAAGTTTTATTTATTTTTGTATACCCTTATAATTATTTCATAAACATTTTTTATTTTATATGTATAATTATTTTTTTCTGAGCTGTGTCCAAGTTGTAAGCCTGACTCTGACCTGATCCTGCTCCTCGTTTGGTAGCATCGCTATTGAAACTTCTGTGTCCACAATAGTTTTTTCTATTTCCTTCTTCTTGTTATTTTCCTGTATGTTGTGCTTCAGTCCCTTCTATAGTAATTGCGCCTCTTCTTTGTTGATTCTAACTTCAGTTAGGTTTATAAATCTAGTGTGGAAATTGTGTTTTTTGTATCTTTTTCTGTTTGTTGATCCTGTTAGTTTGTCTAGTTTTTGTTCATATTTCTGTATTTCTGTTCCATTGCTTCCGCGTTTCCTGCATTTATTTGGTAAATTATGTCCATCAGTATATCAGTTGGGACTCGTTCTGCCAATTGTAAATGAATGTCTAGTAATTCCGAGTTTGTCACTTGTTTTTTGGTATACAAGTCCTGGATTTCAATTTTTTTTCTCTCTATTTTTTATTACTATAATCAATTTATGTTCTGTATTATTAGTTCACATACTGTAATTAAAACATTAATAATTAAAATATTATTAGTAATTAAAATATTATTAAAATGTATATCTTGTTGTATATGATAAATCAAATGAATAAATAAATAAATAAAGAATAAAGAAAGATAGTATACTTAACACGTTGACTACCACGAGGGTTTTCACGATTCTGGCTAAAAATTACTTTCGATTTTTTTTAATCCATATTATTAAATACCTTTAAAATGGCACATACAAAGCAATAGTCCAAAAGTTAAAATAACTCAAACGTTTTGTTGAAAACAATCTGCTATGCACTCATATCGTAGTTGGCTTCAGTCAAAAGTGTTCCTTTACAGAAGCCAACTGCGAGATAGTTCGAGTGGTTCAATACCTTTCAATACCAGATATAGCATAAGAATTTATTTCCTTTTATAAACTTTTGTCTTTTGGAATAAATTTCCTTACATAAACTCTTATAATTTTAACCGACTTCAAAAAAAGGAGAAGGTTATTCTGTGTCTGGTTGTTTGGTGAGGGTTTGGTTAAAGGACTGATGCTCGACCAGTGCTAGCACCTGGTTGGACTTCGGTCTACCACATGTCCCTCTTTGTAAAATCTATTAGTAAAATCTATAGGTAAGATTTTTCGGAAGTGATTTTCAAGTTTCATTCGTAATTTTTGGGGCTATCGGTAGCTTGGACTGTCCTCTTTTATAGGTGATAAAAATTTTCAAATAGGGTTGCGGATTCCTCTGATATTGTGCGATTGTATTTTGAGATCGATTTTGAATTTTCGTGTCGATGTAGCATTCATTTTATATACACAGTGCGTGTGTGTATTTATAGCGTGTTTAATTTTTTGATACTCCGCTGGCAAAGGGAGTCTCAAGGTCAAACTCCGGCAGTAAGGTCGTACGTTTGTTGGTTGGTGCTGTGTTGCCGTGTTTTTGAATTGAGTATTTCGGCGTTGCCGTTTTTTATTTTTGCCGGGAACTTCTGGGATTTAGGGGATTTTGGGTCAAGTTTTTCAGGATTCATACCCGGTTCGTCTCGGTTTTGGACCCGGGTTTTTTTTAAACCGGTTTTTCGGTTTTACCGAATTTGTTGCTGAACTTGGTGCGATACTTGGCTGACGGTTTATTGACTGCGTTTGTCTTTGACTGTTGGTTAACTGCGTTAATTCCAACTATTTTGTACGGGTATATTATTTTTTGCTGGTGGATAAATAAAACTATTATTTATGTCTGCGGGGAAGCGGAAGGGCGATATGCCTGGTGGGAGTGAGTCAGAGGTGTCTGATGCGAAGCTTATCGGTTTGCACGATTTGTCGGGTGTGGAGCAAGGTACGAGGGTGAAAAAGAAGCGGATTAAGCCCTGCTCGGCGAAGTTGAAACGGGTGAATGATGAGAAGAATGTTTCGGTAGAAGGTGAAATGTTTCATTACTAGATGTTTACACATCTTCTCTGTGATCGGACTCACATTATTTTTTTAAGGATGTTCTTCCAAAACTCAGCCATTTATAAACCGATTTCGGATTTTGCTCCTTACTTAAAAGGATGCACTTCCAGACTAGCCCTGTTGAAAAGTGGGTGGGATCATGCCCATAGGAAGCAAATGCACATGCCTTTTCATGTACTTCTACTCAACCGATTAATATGAAACTTTACACACATATTAAGCTTGTGTTTGAATACTACATCATGATTAAAAAAGTGGACAGTGCTAGGCCCATGCAAAATAAATATTCTTTATCAAGAGCTTCTACTAAACCGATTCGTATGAAACTTTGCATACACATTTAGTTATTGTTACAATACAACAGTATGGTTAGAAAAGTGGGCAGTTCCATGCCCATGAAAAGTAAATGTTCATTTAAGCTACCGATTCTTATGAAACTTCGCACATAATTCGTTCTCGTGAAAGTACATCATTGTGATACAAATTATGGACAGTGCCGAGCGTATTTTTTAGTCGATTCTTTCCTGCAAGAGTTATTTAGTAAATTTTTGTAGGATTGGATCTTTTGTTCTGTTACACAGAAAAAACTAAATATTTAACAAATGCAATTTTCGAAAATAGCATGAAATTCAATAATACCTGTACATATCTGATTCAAATACAAAAAGTATTCAAGCTAATCCGATGCCAAAGATGATAGTGGAATGTTTTTGAAAATACATTTTTTTAAAAAACATTAAGGAAAAATAAAAACACATATTTTCCAATTTTTTTTATCAAATGTACAAAAAATATCTATCACAGAAAGTTTCAAAACTTTTAATATTGAATCTAAACCTTTCCATAGAACTGTTTACAACAATCTTTATAGCTACCCAGCAAAAACTACTGCTTCGCCATAAGCAGGTTTGTAAAGGAGGGATTTGTTATTGTAGCTTACAAACCTGCTTACGTATTGCATGATATTTGTTCGCGATGTCCCACTTAGGAGCATTTATTGTTGAACGCTTATTTCAGCGCATTTAGTATGAAATAAATCATACTATTGATTTGTTGTTTTAAGATCGTAACTCATCGTTATTCATCGTAAAATTTGTATTTTTATAATCTCTGCCTTACAATAGTGCATTCTTGTATGCACCACTGTAAGTGGGTGTGTTTTTTAAGAGGATGAAAAAGAAAAATGTAAGAAGATTACGCATTTTCTGCCATACACTATTAAATATATTCAGGCAGTACATTGTTCACTACTACGAAGCACATTTGTTTAACAGGACAATTATGTACTGCTTCTAAAATCTCGATTATTTTTTGCTGGGTAACTACTCTGTTCAAATTTGCGAAAAATGTTGATCAACTTTACTTAGTTTTTTCATAAGAAAAATATGACAAGTAAAGTGGCTACTAGACAGATCAATATTTAGCTTCAATATATGAGTTTGTGTGCGTTCGTTTATAAAAAATAGTCATACGTATACGGAGGGGAAATATCAAAATGTTTTTGATTTTCATAACAAACGCACACAAACTCTTATACTGAAGCTAAATATTGATCTGTCTAGCAGCCACTTAACCAATTATAAGAGCCCTTGAAAGTATGCTGCAATTGTGTACGATTTAAAAAAAACCAATATGTTTGTTGTAAATTCCACACGAAAAAAGTGGTGCTTATATTATTTAGTATGAAGACTCAAAATGTTGTAGATACATACATTTCATATGGTTTTCTCAAAATAAACAGTACTACTTCGCAACAATTTTTCATGAACTTTTTTTATATGAACTTTTGACAGCAGTTCGCACGAAATTATAAACCATCACAGAAAAGTCAACAATTTTCTTCCGTGTTAGCCAAGCCATGTGTTGTATTGTGTTTGCTTATGCCAAATACTCATATATTCAGTGCTACACTACGATTTAGGTGGTACTCAACGTGTTAAATCAGACATTGGAGAAAGTAATGCATTAAATAGATTTTATAATTGTCCTGAATTTTTCATTCAGTTATATAAATAAATGACGACTCACATGTGTGTTTTTTACACGAGCCAATTCACGCCATTTTGAATACCCCCAATATTTAAAATCGTGCTATCCATGTCCCAAGAATTTTAATGAAAAGCTCCACCTTGCACGGGATAATGATGTTCGAAAATTACTATTTTTAATTAAGTTATGAGTTTAGTCGAACTGTATGGGCTTATATCCAAAGAAATTTTAATTATTTTGGCTTGAGTTCGGTTCTAATTTAATTTTTCAATTAAATTATATTTTTATATAGATATAAATGTGAAGCATCCCAGCAAAAAATTTTCATGTTTTTTGAAGCAGTAAAGAAATAAAGCGCTTTATAACTCGCTTTAAAATATGAGCTTATTCAAAAGCTGATTTCATAGCGTCACAACAATACAGGCTTTGAAGCGAGAAAAGTATTTGGTTTTTACTTATACAAAAGCTTCGTATACAAGCTATACAAAAAAGCTGATTTTATAGTGCTGATCCAAAGCAGGTTCTTATGCGAGAATGAAGAGTAAGTTTATTTGAGTTTCTTGGTGCCATTTTGCAACAGTGTTTTTGGTCGAGTGATTGGTACGTTGGACTTCAAACCTGAAGGTTCTTAGTTCGATACTAGTTGAAGTTAAAATAACAAACATTGAGTAAAAATATGAAATTAATAAAAATAAATAAAGAAACGAAATAAGAAATTTTCAAAATGGCGTTAACGACGCCAATCCACATCGAACCATTTTTTTCATATATGTTTAGTTCTAGTGCTGAAAATGTTGATGATTTTCAGCACTTCAAAAGCGCTTTTGTGAGCAAAAATGTAGTACTCCAATCCGGGAACTCAGCAGCGATGTCAGCAGGTTTGTCAGCGCTACTTTTATTCCATAATAGTAGAAACATGCTTTATTGGAAGCAACTTTTTTACTGGGATGTAGACAAAAAGGGTTGAACTGACGTTTCGATAGCTCCCGCTAATCTCATCAGAGCTCTTTACTGCTTAGACCACTGGACCAAAGTCTGGTGTTTGCAGTCAAGAGATGGATATCATCTAATTTTAATTCATACATACTGTCACTTTTAGAGCTATATTTCATTCGATAGTTATTGATATTCAGTTTTTTCTTTCTCTTGTAAGTATTGTCTGGTCTTGTATTCTAGTATGAATTGAACCATCAGAAGGGAATAAACGCTATTTTTCCAAATTTGAGTTATACACATTTTTTACTTGAAACATAGCTCTATTATGCGTGTTAAAGACAAAAATGTAACAATTATATTTAATAGAATTGCATGCGACTAAAAAAAGAGTCAGTTGGAAGAAGGGAATAAATCCGGTCATTTATACCCTTTTTCCAATTGATAATCAATAAAAAATTAGTTCTGGTACAATTAAGTTCAAAAAGTAAAATTGTAATAGCAAAAACTCTGGTTTTTCCGTGATATTTTTTAATTCAGAATTGATAGTTGATTTTAAAAATTTGTGGCAAAATTATTCAAAAAACACCTGTAAGTCAAGATATCGAATTACAGCTATTTTGAATACTGTTGACTTGAAAGGTTATAAAATATGTTCTGAATTTATAGAAAGAGACTTTTTGGCTTCAGAAAAAGTATGTAAGCTCAAAATTACCATTTATAAAGGCATACACTTCCAACATGCCAATAAATACGAAACAAATTAATGACATTCGAAAAAAAAACAATACATTCCCGACGAATTCAAATAATATTATGATAATATTATAATATTATCTCTTAAACTACTACAACAACCGAAACTGCTGAAAACGATGACGAATATATGATATTAACTACTTCATCCATTATTTAAAAAAAATAAATATACCCTTGTTGAAAAATTGCCTTTTATTTATATATTTTTTTGATCAGTTGGAAGAAGGGAATAAATCCAAGAAGTTTATTTGTGTATATATCAGTAAATATTAATATTTGGAAATATGATCAATTGTTATGCAATCATAATTAATAGTATCTCCATTTCATCCAAATGTTATAAAAGGCTATGTAAAGAAAATAAAAAGTTATGATTTTTTTTTTTCATTTATCTCTGTTCCATATTTTTGGATTTATTCCCATCTTCCAACTGGTGGTTCAATTATCATTGATAATTAATTACAAGTACCAGTATGTGTGAATGTTTGTTTGTTCAGTTTCATTTCAACATGTACATCCTTTTGCTAGGTGCCTTTATGAGTTTAGTCGAAATGTATGGGTCTATATCCAAGGAAATTTTAATGATAATTCATACTAGAATAGAGTAATAATAAAAAAAGAAGCTTAACACAAGACAGAGAAAAAAGGTAATATCAATAACTATCAAATGAAATACTGGTCTAAGAGTGACAGTATAAATTGATTAAAAGTAGATGATATTCAACCCTCGACTGCAAGCCACAGACTTTGGTTAAGTGGTCAAGCGGAGAAGAATTCTCAAGAGGTTAGCGGGAAGCTATCGAAACGTCAGTTCAACCCTCCGTGCAGTTAAAAATTTTCTTTGTCTATATGCTTCACATTTTTCTCTAAATAAAATATATGATTTAGGGCCTTATTTTCTATATCCCTACGCCTCACTTCACATAGAATTTCTTGAATTGCTATTTTGGTAAACACTTTACAATGACAGGTGATTGCTAGTGTTGAGCACCTGTTGTTACGTTATTTTTTTAAATTAATATATGAAAAACAAATTTTATAAACTTTGCGAAAATTCGCGAGAAGTTGCAAAAAATTCGGCAAAAATATCGATAATGGCGAAAATTCGCAAAAACTCACTAACAGCGGGTTGATAACAAAGTCTAGTATTGTTTAGTAATCGGCAAAACTGTTCAGAAGCTGAAAACATGCCAAAAGTCGGTTTTATAGCGAACTTTGCGAAAATTCGCTAGAAGTTGCAAAATTTTGAACAACCCATAATATTGATTAAAAATCTCTAGAACTGTAAGGAATGCAAAAAATTCGGCAAAAATATCGAAAATGGCGAAAAGTCGCAAAAACTCACTAACAGCGGAATGATAACAAAGTCTAATATTGTTTAAGAATCGGCAAAACTGTTGGGAAGCTGAAAACATGCAAAAAGTCGAGAAGTTGCAAAATCAGAAACTACCCCTAAAATTTATTAGAAATCGCCAAAGCCGTTAAAAATAAAAAGTTCAGAAAAACGCCAAAAAATTGCAAGCTAGCGAAAAATTGCTATATGTATGTAATAAAGAAATTACCTATAAATAATAAAATTCGCAATATTACCTGCAAAAAATAATTATGATATAATAAAATAATATTGATATTTAATGAAAAATATCGATATTAATTCATAGTTCCATGTGTGTATTGGGAATTCAAGTGATAAATGTAGCAATCCAACGCAATGTCGTAGTCCTTTACAAAATTTACTTATTTTTATTCGGTGTTCACCTTAGTATGTGATGTGCGAGTGAGGTGTTTATCACTGCGGATATAGAAAATTAGCACTTTAGCAAAAATAATTGAATTTCTTTGGGATATAAACTTATACAGTTCGACTAAACTCATAACTTAATTACCATTTTTATCATAGTAAGAAAAGGCAAAAAAAGGTGACATGTTGGCCGATGTGTTATGTACGAAATCAGGTTAAGGTTCGTAACGTTATATTCCGAAAGAATAAGCTATGATTAATATTCCAAGGAACAAAGGAAAATCTATCAGCAACTTAATTTTGTCAACGTACACAGCAAAATTGAGTAGCGCCTTTTTGCTTATCACCACTTTTGGACTGGCTCTGTTGAATGTGATTTCAATTCTTATAAAATTGAATACGAGAATTAAATCACAAATGTTGATATTAAGCTGCACTTACCCAGTGCTGCCGTTGGTTTATTTTTCTTCATTCGCATTTTTTGGATTTTTTTGTTTGATTTTTATACTTAAGTATATATAAATATGTAAACATATGAAAAGCTCAAGCCAGCAGCTTAATTGTTAATTTAATATGATTATTTCGAACTTTATTTTCTAGTGACTCAAAATTGATTATTAGGCTAAGGTTCGTAACGTTATATTCTGAAACAATGAGGTATGATTATATATTACAAAGAACAAAGTGGTGATAAGCAAAATACCCGTGTGCACTCACAATGGAAATGTAGCTGGTTCCGAAAGTGGCGCTACTCTGTTCTGCTTTGTATGTTGAAAAAATTAAGTTCATGTTTTGTTCTTTGGAATATTAATCATACCTGATTCTTTCTGAATATAACGTTACGAACCTTAGCCTATAAACATCAATTTGGATTCATAAGTAAATAAAGTTGGAAATAATCCTACAAATCTTACCAGTTTTGACCATAAAATATATTTGCCGAAACACTTAAAACTTCGCATGACGACTAAGACCTACTTGCAATAGTTTCTACTTTTAATCGGCTTAGGTGCAATGCTTAATGGATTGTAAATTAAGATTGTATGATATAAATTTTCTAGTTAATTAGGATCACAACAGTAAATTTATTTGATATGCGTTATCCATATTTTTTGTAAAAGCTCTCGAAATATAGACCTTCTCTTCCTGATTGTGTAGATAACATATTCCCCATATATCTATAAATTTTCTGCTTTTATACTTTTTAAAAAGTAACAATTATAGTTTAAAATTATATCTTTCATATAAACGTGAATCTAACCAAGAATAGACCACAATTTTAAAAATTATTTTAAACAGACCCATTTTCCAATAATCATATAATTACAATGTGAAAACAAAAAATAAATTCCTTAATGATAACCGTCATTTTTATAATGTCAGACTTTTTAACACTTGAAACTATTTTTTTTAACTTGAATTGAGAAAAAACGTTTGAGCAAATGTTATGCGAAAAAGTGTCCTCTTTCAAATTACGAAAAATTTTCTTTAAAATCCAATTTTTGATTTTTGCGTTATCGCGTGTCTCCCCATATGTCTGTCCCTATGTGCAGTGTCATCTTCTGTGCCTTTCATATTTATTTATTTTTTTTTAAGTAAAAGCTAGTTTACGAAAAATATTCTTTTATATTTATTTCACAAAATGTTTAAAAATATATTCGGTTCCAGTTTTCCACAGCACTCTATTTAATACCCTCTCTTGTTCAATTGTTGTTTGCTTATTTGCATTTCAAAAACTAAAGAAATAATGATGAAAAGGAAACAAAAGAGTATAGTGTGAATACAAATTTATCAAAATTTTATGGAATAAAGTTAATTAAAAATAATAAAGAAGATTGTAAGGATTCCACTAGTAACATAAAATTAAAATACTAAACAAAAATGTTGTTCATAAAAAAGCAAATCTAGAAAAATTTTAATGAATGAAAAATTAAAGCTAAAATTAATATGCTTTTATAAATATTTAATTATGGAATTCGCAGAGTGTATGAAGTGTTGTCTCGGTTGTATGTGCTAAAGATTCTTCAAATAATTAAGCTTTGGATATTTTTCAAATATTTTAAATTGCTATTTATATATGTACTCTACGACAAATATCATGCGAGAAGATACAAAAACAAATTTATAAAACTTAAAACACGCAACCGATACAACAGTTAGTACATCCTTGTAAGTTTGTTTAATGTTTAATATATTAATTTTATATAAGTATGCCACAATTATTTTAATACCCAAGCAAAATATTTACGGCCGTATTTATAAAAACTTAAAACAGGGTGACATACTACTTTTAAGCAAAATTTCATAAAGTTGAATTCAAAAACGTATATTTCATGAATAAACCTTCAATAAATTCGTATCATCGAAATATCAATTTTAACTTCAAATATCTTTGCAAATTTAGCACACAGCAATGAAATGAGTACATGATATACTTAAAATTAAAGCTTGTAATCTTGGCTGTAAGCGTTTAAGTATTCTTTTTAGGATTCCGTACACCAAAAGTGTAAGGAAACCCTATTGTTTTAGCTACGCTGTCCGTCCATCTGCCTGTCCGTCTGTCTGTCACAGGCTGTTTTCTCGAGAGCCGTAACTGATATGGACTATCTTGGAAACCGTAAGAGGCAAATTCTTGAACTGATCACAGGTAGTGCAGCATTTTAATGGCAATGCTAAAATAGCAAACTAACTAAAAATTAAAGGGTAATCTATCAGGTTGTGCTATTTTGAAATATAGCTGCATCTACTCAAATAAAACTAAAAATATTGCAAGAAAAGAAAAAAATCACCAGAACTAAAAAATAGGTAAAAACAAAAATGATCACCAAAAACCGAAAAAATCGCAAAAATCGCCAAAAACGAAAAAAAATCGCCAAAGAAAAAAAAGTCAAAAACTAAAAAAATCAAAAAAAAAATAAAAAAATCGACAGACACGAAAAAAATCCCCAAAATTAAAAAAATCACCAAAACTGAAAAAAATCGCCAAAACTAGCAGAAATCGCCAAAACTAAAAAATCGTCAAAACTAAAAAATCGTCAAAAAAAACTAAAAAATTGCAAAAAATAAAACAAAAAATCGCCAAAAAATCTCCAAAACTAAAAAAATCTTCAAAAACCGAAAAAATCACCGAAACGAGAAAACACGGCAAATTAAAAAAAAAAATCGCCAAAAAGCCAAAAGGAATATGGTATTCGTACGTAACCCTTCATGTGTGAGTAAAATTCGCACTTTACTGAATTTATTTTTAATTTATGGACAATCTGGTATGTGATGGAAATCGATTTTGAAAACGAAGCATTTTTGAAAGTCCCTTTCAACGCACTTTCAATCAAATTTTTATAATTTTTGCGATACAACTCTTTTGTAATACAGAAATATTTTTATAATATTTTTGATAAAATTGTTTTTAATAAAGAAATGTTATTAAAAAACATCTATCAAAATTGCTTCGTTTTCGGAATCGATTTCCATCATATACCTGAATATGGTAGAGCGTCAGATTTTTTTTTTGCAAATTTCAATTTCGAATAGCAAAAAAGGTTGCATTTTATTTTTAGATACATGGGAAAAACAATGAAAAAAATATTGGGACCTACTTTTAGCCCTCTACCGCAGCATCAAGATTTTGAATATGAGATCAAATCAATCAATTTGTGAAACATCATATGATGCAACATTATATATTCTTTATAGCTGTTATAACTGATTACACGCAAAATATCTACTATTTTATACATACAAGGTCAGATTCCAGACAAAATTAAGATGAAATAATGAAGCAAATTTTGGAACTTCTAAGACTTTGTCATATCTTGTAAAAAAAACATTTTCTTAGATAATTTGAGTTCGCTGAACACGAAAATGATATTAATGCGCGTTTTCCCGATATTCGCGAAAAACAAGTTCTCTTTTTTTTGCTTTTTTTAATTTTTTCGTTTATTGGCAAAAATTTATCTGAATAATATAAACTGCACACTGTTGTATAGATATCTCTCTATTATTTCATTCAATACACTGATAGTGTCGATCGTATAAGAAAATATAGAGTTACAGACCTTAAAAGTTTAAAAAAGTATATTTTTAGACCTTCTCCAAAAAACTATCATTTTAAATTGCTCCATTAAAATGAAAAAATATACTAAATATATATTTATCGGGCTGTATGTCAAAGATAATTTTGTGACGATCACATGATGGATGCAATCACTAAATTCTGATAAAAAAATAAGAAAGTTATTAGCTCTTAAGCGAAACCAGCTACATTATTTTTAGCTAATTTTCATACAAAATTAATTTAAATCAGTTTGTATTAAAATTTCTTTTTATTGAAAATAATTTTGTATGGGAAAAAATTTTGTATGGGAAATATAGCTTTCTTATATTTCATCAGATCTCCTCGATCTTAAACTTTTTTTATTCGGCACAAAAATATTTTTTACGTGTAGCCTTAAATAAATTATTAAAAATTTTGTCTATATTAATGAAGCAAATTAAAATAAAATTCATATAATTTCGATAGCTTCCAGCCGTGGTAGAGGGCTAAAAGATATGTCGCAAAAAATTAAAAAAATATTTTTTGTATATAATATAGCTAGATGCAACATTCCGGAGGTATTCCAAATTTATTGGATGACTTTTTTCCTTCATACACCAACGCTCCACTCTAGTGGACAATGCACTAAACTATTTAAGTTAAACAAAATTCGTAACAAAATTAGCAAAAAAAAAAACCCTAATCATAACATATAAAAGCATGTAGGCACGTAAGTGATGTACAAACAATCAAAACAAATGAAAATAGGCTCGTTATTCGAGTATCTTTTTCATACATTATATAAAGAGTCGTATAGATTATTTTGTAACGAATTATCTTTTTTGTGTTTACTTCATAAAAAACTTGCAACAAATAAGTTGAAAAATATATCATATATTGAGTTCAAAAGAAGTAATTTTACATGAAAGCAATAAAAAGCTATTCACTTATTTCAATATCCGGATAAAATTATATTATTTTTATTGCGGCACTAATTAAATTTCTAAATTTCTTTAAAACTCACAATATCTACAGTAGTGTTTATAAATATACTTTTATAATAAACCAATTTTAGCCCGAAAGTGTTTAGTAACAATTGTGACCTTTAAACCTGAAATAAGAATGTTTTATGAATATAGCCGTTAGATGCTATATTCGCTTTAAATGTATATGAGCTTAAATATAAATACATATAGATATAATTATTCCTGCCTAAGTCATTGGAATTAAGTAAATTATGTGTAAAAAAGTTAAATTAATGAACATATTAAAGCGTTTTGTGATAAAGTTAAAATATAAATGGTATAATACACACCCAACAAAATGCAAAAAGTAGAAATCGTTGGAATCGATTTTAAAAAACTCAAACGAAGAAGCTAAATAAATAAAATATTTATAGCAAAAGAAAATGTTTCTTTTGTGATAAATTTTTTTGAGTTTTTATATAGAGATGTGCGCGTGAGTGAGTTTTCGCTAACGATCACACACGAGCACGAAGAGAAAATTTTTTTCTCGCACGCTCACGCACAGCAAATTTTAAGGCTCTACGATCACGGATGCTAACGATCAAAACTGATTTTATCACGCAAGCTCACGCACGATAAAAGCTTAATTTGTCAACGTACACAGCAGAACAGAGTAGCGCCACTTACGGAAGCCGCTACACTTCCATCGTCAGTGCTCACGTGTATTTGCTTATCACCACTTGTCAGGTGGCTCTCACATTCAACACATCACATTCAACAGAGCCACCTGACAAGTGCAAATAAGCAAATACACGTGAGCACTGACGATGGAAGTGTAGCGGCTTCTGAAAGTGGCACTACTCCGTTCCGCTGTGTACGTTGAAAAATTAAGTTGATGTTAATATTTCTCTTGTTCCTTGGAATATTAATCAGGCCCAATTCTTTCTGAATATAACGTAACGAACCTTACCCTAATAATGAATTTAGTAACAAATTTCTATTGAGTTTCTAAAAGAAATGTTGCAACGTAGTATGTTTCAGTTGAAAGGCCCCCTCCCCCTTCCCTCAAATTGTCAAGCTGGATCCGCACTTGATATCCGTTTATACGAAATAAAAGTTTTCCACTTCAATCTATAGATGGAGAATTTATGAGTGAAAAAACTTATAAAAAACTCCTCCGTAAGTTAAGTAAAACACACACAAGTAAGTAAGTTAAGTAAAACACACACAAAACAATAAATTTTGTAAAAGTGTTGTTGTTTTGTGGTTATTTCAGTTGTAGGTTTGTAACTTGTATTTTTGAGAAATAGGGTCCAGGGGGCCGTTTCTCAAAACTACAAGTTACAAATCTACAAGTAAAATATCTACAAAGCAACAACACGTTTACAAAATATATTGTTTTTCTTTTTGAGTATTCCGATTATAGATTTGTAACTTTTAGTATTAAGAATTGGGCCCCACGACTCAATAGCTGAGTTCTGGTTTATACAATCATATAAACTTTGTTTTCGCCATTTAAATTGAGTATTTTTCTATAACACTTTCCTATAATTTGATATTTATTAAAAAAAAATCTAGAAAATGCCAAAATGAATAATCAAAATATGCTTAAAATAATACTAACTACTTAATGGAAAATTTCCAGCTAAATCAAAATAAAAAAAGGCTAACTTTAGCTGCAAAAATACTAAAATGGCCACACTGATATGGAGTTTGTTAGAAATTTGCAAACAAAGTGATTTCATCTGCACTGTGTAAATTGTTTCCACTTAAAGACGAATTTTGCCAACTTATGAGTAAACTTTTACCTGACCATATTATATATTTATTATTTATTAAGTTATAAAATCTTTAGTAAACTTTTATACATTTCAAGAAATCAGAAATAGTTTAAATTAATAAAAAATTTACTTGATGAAAAGCATCAATAAATTCACAAAATTTATTAATACAAAATTTTTTTTAATAATAAAAAGTGTTTTAAAACAACTTTCTCTTATGTAGAACCAACAAACACATTAACTTTATATATAACAAAATATATGTCCTTTTACAGAAATATCTCCTGATGCGAAGGCTGTTATAACAGGACCAGCTGATTTACATTTTAAAGTTGGCAGCGCAATTATACTCACTTGTATTGTACACCAGCCATCGGTTAAGGATATTGGTCCAATCTATTGGTATCGTGGCGAATACATGATAACGCCATTCGATATAAATGAAAATACACACGAAGAGTCATCATTTCCTTTGGCAGGTATTACAACACCCCAAGCAGCGCAAAATAAAGTTAATGCTTTGGAACATAACCATTTCCATCCACATAATGGTCTATATGATGGTGATATTATTACAGCAGCGGTTGGAATGGATGTCGAGCAAATACCACAAATCCTAACAAACGAAATAACCCAAGATTTTGCTCAACGTATTGCCACGGAATCACAATTGGGTGATACAATGAAATCAAGGTAACCTATTGTTGTTTTCACAGTTTGTTTAGTTTATTTTTTTGTTGGTTCCTTTTACTACAATCAAGAGGAAATGTGTGTAAAATTTTAAAAGCGGATTAAGTGTCTTATTATTTTTTTAGAGTTTTGTTAAGGACAAAGTTAAAGATACAAACAAACTAAATTATATTTACTTTCAGAAATGTGAGCCCCTTTGTAAACAAAAAATAAGATAAAATACTTTGTACATATGTATGTATGTATGAATGTGTGCGTTTGTTAGGAATTTGCTTAGTGCTTTGTAAAGAATATTGCTTTTTTTTGTTTGCTTAAACTTTTCATATAATATAAATATTTTATTGTTCTATTTTTAGACTACGCATTTCTAATGCCCAAACTTCAGATACTGGTAACTATACGTGTCAGCCCACTACAGCCAGCAGTGCCAGTGTTATGGTACATGTGATTAATGGTGAGTGCTATCAAGTTTCTTTACAGTCTTCTTTCACTTACACTTTTTAAATGTGAGGTTTTATTTCACTTTATGAAGACTTTCGTATTAAGGATATACAATTTGGTATATATAATCATTAAATTAAAAATTTTTAGAAATTTAGAAAAAAATGGATAATACCTTCAAAGC
Organism: Panzeria rudis; assembly: GCA_956483635.1. Taxonomy (NCBI): domain Eukaryota; kingdom Metazoa; phylum Arthropoda; class Insecta; order Diptera; family Tachinidae; genus Panzeria; species Panzeria rudis. The sequence continues at coordinate 87,786,593 of OY101449.1, read as the reverse complement.
AGCTGGACTGGTTTTTTTCACATAAAGGTTAGAAGATTTTATATTATGTAACCTTTCAATCAGAAGAAACTAAATTAAAATCGATCTATCCGTTTGGGAGCTACGGTGTCACAGACACATAGATTCAAAATTATACATCTAAGAAAGAAGTGATAACTTCCAAACGGCTAAGCCAATTTGTTTCAAACATAGATAAGAACACTCGCGATCAAGTCACCTTTCAAACATACAAAAAAAAAAACTGAATCAAAATCGGTCCAGCCGTTTGGTTTGCACGTGGACTCGTACAGGCACACAGATACACAGACACACACTACAAACTTATAACACCTCTTTCTTTGGTCGGGGGCTGAAAATAGAAATATCAAGTTTCATCAATATTGACTTTTTATTCAATGTAAATATATTTTCTTATAACATTTATCTGCTTACTTATTTTCAATAAACAGTAGGACATTTTTTAATAACATTAAATTAAAAATTTTAAAAACCCCCGAAGAAAATAAATGATAACTTCAAAACGGTTGGACCAATTTTCTATAAATATAGGTTGGAGGATTTTGGATTAAGTCACCTTTCAAACAAAATTTACTGAATTAAAATCGATCTAGCCGTTTGGGAGCTACGGTGTCAAAGACACAAATGTATCCTGTAGAAAAGATGTGATATGTTCTAAGCGGTTTTTGAACCGATTTTCTTCAAACATAGCTGGGAACACTATCGATCAAGTCACCTTTCAAACTGAAAAACAAAATCAAAATCGGTCTAGCCGCTTTGTCTGTACATAGACTCGTACAGACACAGACACACACTACAAACTGATCTACTTAGTATTTGTAAATAATTTTTCAAAAGTTTTACTATACGACCAAATTTCAGCGTCTGTTTTTTTTCAAATCATGACTTACTATTAGTGACATAAGATATCTGTGTACCAAAACAATCCATGTATTACACATACCGGGATGTCCATAACTTATATTATAATCTTTTGAATCTACTTTTTGAAAAAATTTACTGGAACCAGATTTATACTATTGATGACGTTAATGGTTAGCTGTGCTTTCTTCAGGATAACATAAATACATTATTTGACACTTGTGCTCCTTTAAAAACCAAAGGTATAAATGTGAATCAAGAACCTTGGTTCGACTCAAGAATAGAAACCCTAATCAGGAAACGTAATGATGCTCACTTCAGATGGAAAAGATTTAAAACTCCAGAGCTTCAAAATCAATTTCAATCATGTAGAAGAGAAGTTGTTAAAATTATTAAAGAGTCAAAAAGAATATACTACCAAAGAAAATTTTCCTCAGCGATTGATAGCAAGTCAAAATGGAAAGAAATTCGAAAAATCGGAATAGGACAGAAAGCCGTCTCCTCTCAAGAAATTGACGTTGATGTTAATGATTTAAATCATAAGTTTGTAAATATCAGTATCCCTCAACCCTCACACAACTTATATGATAATTTGTGTTCGGTTCCCGCTGAAAACACATTCAGTTTTCGTTGCGTAGGTCAATGCGAAGTCATGTTAAGTTTCTCTGCTATTAAATCGAAGGCTATTGGTATCGATGGAATAAACCCCACTTTTTTAGGAGTTCTTATGCCAAAACTGTTGCCACATATAACTCATTTATTTAACACAATACTCACGAAATCTGTTTTTCCTGATAGATGGAAACAGTCAAAAATTATTCCCATTCCTAAACAAAATAATGATAATATATATATATATATATATATATATATATATATATATATATATATATATATATATATATATATATATATATATATATATATATATATATATATATATATATATATATATATATATATATATATATATATATATATATATATATATATATATATATATATATATATATATATATATATATATATATATATATATATATATATATATATATATATATATATATATATATATATATATATATATATATATATATATATATATATATATATATATATATATATATATATATATATATATATATATATATATATATATATATATATATATATATATATATATATATATATATATATATATATATATATATATATATATATATATATATATATATATATATATATATATATATATATATATATATATATATATATTGTTATTCTTCCTTTCCTATCTAAAGTTATGGAACATATAATGAGTAAACAAATGAATGAGTATCTCAAACAACAAAATCTTTTATCTGATAGACAATCTGGCTTTCTAAAGGGGAGAAGCTGTATCACTGCTCTTACGGACGTGATAGAAAATCTGAGAACAGATTTGGAGAAGAGTAAAGTATCTTTCTTAATACTGTTGGATCATAGCAAGGCCTTCGACACAGTCGACCATCCAATTTTAACGAAGAAACTGGAGAAGCTTTTTTATTTTTCATCAACAGCCTGCAAACTTCTGGACAACTATCTCACTGGACGTTCTCAAGCAGTCCAGAATTTCCAGAATTCCTTAATGTAAATAGGGATCAATACTTGGGCCTCTATTATTCTGTTTGTACATTAATGATTTACTTCATGCGATAGAACACTGCAAGATACAAATGTATGCCGATGATGTGCAGATTTATAATAGTAACTAGTAATGCAAATGATATTCAATCATGTGTGGATAACACTAACAGCGATTTAGCGAGTGTCAATAAATGGGCTGTGAACAATAGACTTAGCATCAACCCTTCTAAATCAAAGTGTATTTTTCTCAATAATAATAATAAAACTCCAAATGATGACATTCAGATAAAAATAAATAATGATATTATTGAATTCGCAAATTCCTGCAAGAACGTAGGGGTTGTATTCAACACTAAGCTATACTGTTCTAATCATATATCGACTGTAGTTGGTCGAATATACGGAATGCTAAGGAACCTTGGGGCCGTCAAGCATTCAACGCCTCATGATATACGTACTCTGCTCGCTAAGACGTACCTCTTACCTGTTCTGCCATAGAGTAGAACAGGTAAGAGGTACGTCTTCTTGCGAAATATATGCAAACTGCTCCAGCAGGGACTTCCATGAACTTAAAATTGCTTACAATAATATAGCAAGATATATTTACAACAAAGGAAGACGTGAATCAATTTCCCTCTTTTCGTATCAAATTAACCAGATGAGCTTTGAAAATGTCCTAAAATTTAAGAGTCTTATCTTCCTACATAGAATAATAATTACACAGCAACCGAATTATCTTTTTAATGTCGTAAGATGTGGAAGGTCTGTGCGAGGAAGTAGATTAATTCAGCAAAAGTATAAAAGTGCTTTTTCACGGCGACAATTTTTTATTTATAGCTCTAGCCTTTGGAACCAGCTACCAAACCTAATTCAAACTATTAGCAACGCAAACCGGTTTAGAAATGCGCTTCTAACGTATTTTGGTTAACTATTATATATAACTCAATCCTTAATTTATTTTGTTTCTTAATGTATAATTAGTTTATTGATTAATGGTTTTGATTCTTAATCGATAACTTTATTTTATAGTTTTTTTTATTTTATCTTTATAATTTTGTATTAAGAAATAACAATCAAATTTATATGTAATTAATTGTTGATTTATACGTATGTGATCTAAATATGAATCTATAATCTTGTGCATTCTCACTAGCACTTTAATTTATAAGATCTTAATCTTGTTGTGCTAGACTAACTAAACAAATAAATACAAAATACAAACTTATAGCACCCCCCTTTTTGGTCGGCGGTTGAAAATATACACAAAATATTTTCCGGAATTTGAGTTTCTATGGGACATACACCTATACATATTCAAAAATTTCACGTGAAATTTGTTTCCTTTCCAAAAAAAAAAAAAAAAAAAATGCGATCGGAAATCTTATATTGTTCTGTGTAGTGCACTAATTTTGTAGTTTAAAAAACTGTAAAAACTCGTTCTATACAGACAAATTTATCACCCAAAAATTTTCTAACAAAGGAGTGTCTAAAATAAAATTTCATTTTCAGTAAATGTTCTTTACTGAATCAGTGTATTTTTTGTTTAACTTTTATTTAGGACACAAAAACCAAAAACAACAACAAAAACCAGCTTTCTGTGTCGTAAAATAAATAACAATATACCAATAGAGAGGAGTGCAATGTCAGAATTCTTACAATTAGTATCAAACCTAAGTTGCGTTAATTCTGATTAATTTGTTCAGAGTATTTAGATAAACATACAGAGTTGAACACAGTTAACAAAGTGAAATTTTATAAATCCTTAATGGATAATTATATTATTTAAAACTTAAAAATATTGCGAAAGAAAAGTTTTTAATGATTTAGACAAAAATATTAATGTTTTTGTTCGATTCAGTAAATTATTTTGTTTATAGCTTGTAAGTATTTTTAGAAAAATTGTTTTATAAATGCAGACACAAATATTGTTTTATATATTACAGAAAATCCAGTAAATTTTTTTGTTTGATTCAGTAAATTATTTACTTTATGATTTGTAAAAATTTTTAGTCAAATTGTTTTATAGATTGGACAATTTGTTTACTGAAAAAACGCAGTTTTTTTCAATGAAAATGTCGAAATATTTTTGCCTGTATTCGCAAATATGTTTGTAGGTCCGCTTCTAAAAAAGTATGTACTAATTCATTAAATTTATTTACTGAAAATCAAATTTTATTTTTTCTGTGTAGACATACACAGATACACACTACCTCTTTTTTGGCCGAGGGTTAAAAACACCATAAACTGAAATAATAGTAAGTTGGTTTTAAATTAAAAAGTGATCTAGATTATGGTCAGAGCATAATTTTATGGTTCATTGTATGATTGTAGCTAAAGCATATTACCATCAAAATGTAGCAGTCTGTGTTTGTAAAATCATAACTATCAAAGTGATGATTCTCTTAAATCATAGTCATAGTTGATTAATACCAAATCCTCAAACTTCGTGGAAAAATAGCAAAAGACAACACAACGGCTTTGCAAAATCGTCAGTTCCATGTTCTTAATGTAACATTTATCGAGGACTTATCAACAAAATGTTTACTATTTAAGGGCTTTTCATATGGATGGGCAAGTGAAAAATATATATCGATATATATAAATTCATGTTCTTCATATAAGGAGCATAGGGCCGTAAATATATCGATATACATATATCGAAATTGATATATTTTTAAATTTCGATCATAGTCATAGTTGATTGATACCAAATCCTCAAACTTCGTGGAAAAATAGCAAACGACAACACAACGGCTTTTCAAAATCGTCAGTTCCATGTTTTTAATGTAACATTTATCGAGGACTTATCAACAAAATGTTTACTATTTAAGGGCTTTTCATATGGATGGGCAAGTGAAAAATATATATCAATATACATATATCGAAATTGATATATTTTTAAATATCGATCTGCATCGATATATATCGCATAAAAAATATCGATATTTCTATATATATCAATATATTTTCAAGCATGATATTCATACATAATTCCAAAATTGTTTTAAAAATAAAACACGAAAAGCACTTTTCCCATAAATAATTAAGCTGAAAAGGTTGATTTCCAACACTTTACTGATTCACCAATGTTTCATGCAACGTACACCAACAAAATTATACTCAAAGCAAGATAATTTTTTGAATACACAAATTGTTATAAATAAAACAAAAGAGCTTGTTAGTAATATATCGAGTCGTAACCGCATAAAAATCCCCAAGAGGTTTGGTAAAGTTGGTTCGAAAAAAAAGTTATGGCTTCTTGAAATTTTTAATTTCTTTTATAATTTTATTACTATGAGCTTATATTATAAAAATAAGTTTAGACATATTTAACGACCTAACGGATTTATACATATCAAACTTTTTTTCTGTGTGTTTACTTAGACTTTTATCAGCAATTTAAGGGCTTAGCAAAAATGTTAAAGCCACATAGAAAAAATATCATAGGCTTTTATTTTAACACACATGTGTTTAAATTTGTTTTTAAATTTTATTATTTTTTCCCCCGACAAAAAAGAGGGGTGTTATAAGTTTGTAGTGCGTGTCTGTGTATCTGTGTATCTGTGTGGATGTACGAGCCCTCGTGCAGACCAAACGGCTGGACCGATTTTGATTCAGTTTTTTCTGTTTGAAAGGTGACTTGATCGAGACTGTTCTTAGCTATGGTTGAAAAAAATTGGTCCAGACGTTAAGAAGATATCACATATTTTCTAGATGTATCCTGTTGGATCTGTATGTCTTTGACATCGTAGCTCCCAAACGGCTAGCTCGTTTTAATTTAGTAAATTTTGTTTGAAAGGTGACTTGATACAAAATCTTCCAACCTATGTTTAAAGAAAAAATGTTCCAGCCGTTTTGAAGTTATTATATATTTTCTTCGGGGGTTCTTAAAATTTGTAATTTAATGTTATTTTGTATGATTTTTAAATATTCCATTACAAAATTTTGATAGAAAAAAAGGATGCGGCTTTTTTCTTATTAAATATTTAAGAATTTTAATATTTAATTTTACGAATTTTGTGGTAGGTCTCATTTCCGTAAAAAATATTCGAATTTATGAATTTAGTAATAGAATACGAATTATAGTATTTTCTGTGCAAAAAACCCAAATAAGACAAGGCAAAAAACGAAAAAACTTAAATAAAATTGGAATTTTCGAGTTACGGTTAATCCGGTTAATTTCAGTTGACATCGGTCTGTTAATGGACTGAAATTAACCGGATTACCCGTTAATCGAAAATTCCAATTTTATTTAAATTATTTCGTTTTTTAATTTCTTGTACTATCCCTGCGGAAAATTTGGTGACAAATGATCCGAAAGTACTCGTCCTGTGACTTGAGAAAATGAGACTGGTACCAAAAATAAGGAGTAGTGAATGGTGAAAAAAGACATATTGTGTAGATGGTCACATATTAACAATTTTCAGTTAATTTAGTTGGTACTCCGGCTAGTATTGTAGTAAACGACACTGAACAAATTCGATGCACTTAGATCTAAGGCCTATCACAGTGTCTATATAATATTAATTGCATCACTTCAATGATACTAACATGCCACTCAGGAACGTGTTCCGTAAATATATTCAGATATTAACTCCAGCATAACTCACATTTATAACATTGAAATATGAGTTCCCCTGTGGTCGAGTGGCTAGTGTACTACCTTGATGCCGGAGGTTATCGGTTCGAATCCTATCAAAGACACCACTTAAAAATAAAATACAATTTCTACTTGGATTTGTAACAATAAAAAAATAAATTAATCGATTAAATTAATCGAATTACAGCTGCATTTGGAATAATATTTATATATCATCTATATTATTCTACACCGACTAGGACTCCATAAGATAGTTCAGAGACAAGTTACAAGGTGCATACAAAGTATCAATTAACCCCATCCTAGGCCATCCCCATGTAAAAGTGGCTGGTCCGCTTCATAGGAAGTGTTAGAACTCGGACTGGTCCCTACCACCTCGGGACCGGTTACGTGACTTGTTTTGTGTCAGTTCCATTTACCGTAGGGATTATACATTGGTATACGTGGCTGCCTACTGCACGCAAGCAATCAAGTAAAATTAATAAGATTCCGTTTTGACAAACTATTAGTTATTTGTTTTGAAAGCTGTACTAATCCTCTACAACCATATAAGTTTTTAGATAAATGCGTTCAGTACTTTAGAAGTTACACATTTAATACCACTTTTTTTTAATATATGCCACTGTGCGTGTAAAATTAATGAATAGGTTCATTCGATAGTCCTTACATTTCCAGATATAGAGGGAAAAAGTCGCCTGATGCAGTCTTAGCAGAAAATTATGTATGAAAAATTTTAAATAAAACACATTTTAAACTCATTCTAAATTTTAGGAATATGGTGGCAAAAATTTTAATTTAACTTTAAATAACATAAAAATGAAGAAAATAAAAATGATACAAAGTTATTTAATTAGTATGGCTTAAGTTCATTTTCAATTTAAACTTTCGATCAAACTATTTTTTATTTAAGAAAAAAATTCTAAAGCATGTAAATATTAAACATTCAAAGAAAAATTTTGGATGTACGGAAGGTTGAACTGACAGCTGTTTCGAGACTACCATGTCAGAGCCCTTTACCTACCCTACCAGCAAAAGTAGCAACAACACTGTAGCGAAAAGCCTACTAATTTTAGTAAGCTCAATTAACAGACTGTCGCCATTTCGCGGCGAGTCTCACCTATTGATGAACTTTTTCTTAATGTTCGGAACTTCACTAACTGTCTTTTCTTAGCATGTTCAATTATTTGAAGGTTTTTATTTTGGTCTTACCAGCGTGGAATACCATCGATATTCTCAATGCTGGGATAAAAATACGATGGGTCTATGAACCGAAATCATAATATCCACTGACGGGTATAGCATATCGCGGAAAGCTGTCTAGTGAGGAGCGCCAAGTCAACAAAGGACAAGGTTATGAATTAGATTTGGTAAAAAATATTTAGGAGAAGTGGACGTACAGTTTACGAGGACAGTTGCTACACAACTTTCGAGTTAGCTCTAATTTTTATGGGTAAAGGGTTAGCTTTTGAAAACATTTGTTTTATACGGCTATTTAGCGCACTGTTTGGATTTTAGCAAGGTGATGTTACGTTATACAGCAATTTTGCTATTATATTACGCAAGTGTACTTAATGTGGACAATACAAAAATACAACCAATTAATACCTATTTTGGATTATAATGTCATGGTGATACAATGGAATAAATGTTGGGAACATACACAACAACAAGACGATGGCCAGTCAAAAGACGTTCGCTTTTGAAAATCTTAGCACGGCAACTAGTCATTAGTAATATTGAGCAACAGGCAACTAACGCCCACATTATAAGCCATCCGAAAATACGTATTGCTACGTAGAGATTCGGAATGGTAGTGAGTTATTATGAACAAGAACATTGTTATGAATTGTATTACATGTTTGTCTCTTTTACTGGATATATGTCATTGCCATCAAACGATGTTGGCGTTTCATCACCTGCTCTCCAAACTAATCGATTTTCCTGTCGTTTGTGCCGTCCATAATCTAATCGACAACTGCTCACAAATATTTTGTTTGTCTGGAACCTTTTTTGTGTTGAACACTCCTCTAATTTTCTCCTTACATTATTACCTCCGTCATTACCTGATATCATTAGTTTACCTAAATTCAATAAATTCATTTAATAAGTAGTATCTATGTTCTTTATTATAAGAAACAAATATCACCTCTATCTTAGCGAAAGTAATGTACTAAGTAATAGCATACATATCCACTATATTAATATGTAAGATCCCAAAGGACCTTGTCGGCTATTGAACCTTGAAAAAATTGCTGGTTATCAGAGGGTTAATGTTTATTTTGCGCAAGTTTTTCTTTGAATGTTCAATATTTACATGCTTTAAAAAACTTCTTTCTTAAATAAAAAATTATTTGATCGAAAATTTAAATTGAAAATGAACTTAAGCCAAACTAATTAAATAACCTTGGATAAAAACCATACAGTTCGACTAAAACTGCATCACTCAATTATGAAAATAAACATTTAAATTTTTCTAATAAACATTTTTGAGTGTATAATCAAAAAATTTAATTGTCTAGCTATAAACACTTAGACGACAGCAGGCTACCGACTACAATCTGTCAAAATTAAAATAAACACGTTTTTATGAAAACGCTTATTTTGACGACTTCACAGTTACACGACTACACGATCACCACTGTGGCTATCGCCAACTTAGACTAATTTCTATTTTGATTGGCGACAATAAACAGATTAGTGCTGCCAACATAATGAGAAATGTGAAATAAATAAGCGCTTTAAAATTTTTAAACTGGTCAAGAATATGCAAATTGTTGAAAAAAAACATAAGGTAATATCCTTTTCCAAAATGAGCATGATGTGTAATTTTTTCGGCGCTCTCTCTTGGTTCCGGAGTTACGGGGTTCAAAACTTATATTTTAATTGATTATAAAAGGTTCTCTATAAAACTGTATACAAGCTTAAGAATCGTTACATCGGGCAATAGTAATAGTATTTTTACATTAAAACTCAGAAAATAAAATTTAACAAATGCGTTTCACTCGCGATGGGTTGAAAAATTTTCAAAATTTATATACCAATAGAAAAGCATTTTAGAGCACTTTGAAATGATACCAATATCGTTTATATGTGTTCTATATTCTATGAGCTATAACCAATTAAAAATAAAAGTTTTGAACCCCGTAACTCCGGAGCCAAGAGAGAGCGCCGAAAAAATTACACTTAAATTGCTAGGCCAAAAAAACCTATTATCCAATGGCATTTTTTAATTTTCAACGATTTTGGTATTCTTGACTGAAGTATATATTATATATAGTATATTTTATTTTCTTTAACAGAAAAGAACATCACAAAATTCAAGTATGTATTAAAAATGCATTAATAATAAAGAGCTATAAACAAATAAATTGATTTGTTTTTAAAATGTTTCGAGACATAAATATATTTTGAAAAAGAGATTTTATTTTTATATTTGATAGTGGAACGAGCACTGAAATCTAGACATCTACAGCAAACAGCTGAAACGTCAAACTTAAATGTCAGCTGTTTGCGATGTAGCTGCCGCGTTCAAAATAATTAAGTAGCTGACTACACTACGGCAATTATAGCCAACAGCACTTGTAGTCACGTAGCCGTGTAGCCTGCTGTCGTATAAGTGTTTATAGCATCTATTTTAAGCAGTGAAAGCCAGAAAACAAAAAAAATCTTATTATTAACTCATTGAAAATAATTCTGGCAAAAAACCGACTTCAGTACAAATAGCAATATACTTGATGAAACAAAAAAACAATTTTGGAAGTCGGCACATGAATGGAGAAGCTATGCGATAATCAATATTTCGGGGGAAGGGGAAAAATTATGATACCAACCTGCAAGGCGGGCTTGCAGCAAATTTCCCAACTGATTTTCGAAAAAAAACTATGGAACAAAACTGTAGTCAAACCCTTTCAAAATCTGTTCACAAATGACAAAGTTATGCACGGGGGTAGGGGGGAGTAAGTTTCCGCCTCCCATTTTCGAAATGAATTGTGGGGCTAAACTACTAGCGAACCTTTACAAACAACACAAGAATTTTGAAAATCGGTTCACAAATGATATAGTTATGGATTTGGGTGGGGCTAAGGGGGAACAAATTTTTCCTTCCCATTCTTCAAAAGAATTATTGCGCCAAACTGCTAGCAAACCCTTTCAAACAAAACAGAATTTCGAAAATCGGTTAAAAAATAACAGAGTTATGGATTGGGGGAGCAAATTTCCTCCTCCGATTTTCGACAAAAAAATTTTGGAACCAATTTTTGTCAAACCCTTTCAAAGAAAACAAGAATTTTAATAATCGGTTCACAAATGACATAGTTATGGATTGGGGGGGGGGGCGAAGGGGGCAGCAAATTTTCCCTTCCCATTTTCAAGAAGAATAATTGGGCCAAACTGCTAGCAAACCCTTTCAAACAAAAAAGAATTTTGAAAATCGGTTCCCAAACGACAGAGTTATGGATGGCGGGGATGGGGGGTGCGAATTTCCCCCTCCGATTTTCGACAAACGAATTTTGGGACCAATTTTTGTCAAACCCTTTCAAACAAAACAAGAATTTTGAAAATCGGTTCAAAAATGACAGAGTTATACATGGGGGGGAGAGCAAATTTTCCCCTCCGCTTATCGACAAAAAAATTTTGGGACCAATTTTTGTCAAACCCTTTAAAATATAATAAGAATTTTGAAAATCGGTTCACAAATGACAGAGTTATGCATTGAGGCAACAATTGTTGACCCGAAATTTGTTGCATAGTGTTATTTAAAGTAAATGTCGATAAAATAAATATGCCATTCTTAAGAAAATGCGAAAATTCTTGTAGTATACTAGTTTTTTTTTTCCTTTTTTGTTGATCAGCTGCAGAGAAAATATGAGATTTTGAGTTACTAGCATTGGTTTTGAACAAATTCTTTCAACAAAAATGGTATTATCTCGAAATTATTTCGAAAAATTTTAACAAGAAAGTATCAACTCAAAATAAAAATGAATAAATTGAAACATTTGAAGCATGAAAACAGCCACAACTCAAAATATTTGAAAAAATTCAAGCTAATATCAAACAATTTATTTTACGAAAAAGATCACAACTCGTTTTTAGTGGTGAAGTAGTGGTCAGAACAATACAAAATTTTTACATAATGTCGTTATTAGGTAAAAAGGGATAAAATGAAAATTTCGAGTTAATGCAGTATTATGAAATAAGTGCAATATGTATGTATATCAAACGTAGTATATTAACAATGCTCTGAAAAATTTTTATGAGCCAATTATTGACTGAGTTGCGTAGCATTCAATTTCTATTTAAATAGAAAATTCATTTTTATAGATCATATTTAAATATAACTTACATCTCCAATCTTGTACATTTAAATTCGATTTAAGCTCTATAAATCACCACATGATTTTGACTGTTTGTTGTTCCTGTGGAAATAAATAAATTGTGTCCGCTGGCAATTCAACTTTTGTTGCCGAGCAATTTGGGCTTTCTTTGTCTTTTTGTGATTTTGTAAGCGGTTTTTATTCTTTTAAAACATTGCAGAAACTCTTCATTATTCCTATTTCCTGAATGAAGAAAAATTATTTTTTTGGAATTTTTCTTTGTCTATGTTGAACAGCTGCTTTTTTGGGAAATTTATGGGAAATTTGTGGTATTTTATGGTGCAACCATATTTTTGTCACAATTAAATAAGAACAACTAAATACGAATGAAAAACAGAAGTTGTATTTACAGTTTATATGAAAATTAACTAAATAAAGATTTAATTACTGAGTCAAAAACTGGAGATAAGTAAAAAATTTACCTAAATTTAAGTAAATGTTTCTAAGATTAAGTAAATTTTTACTAAAATCTAGTAAAAATATACTTGATATGAGTAAAAAAAAATTTGTTCATATCCTTAAAAACAGTTCATAAAAATTCACAAAAATTTTCTTATATTTAAAGAAATATTTACTGACTTAACCCTCCGATGAGTGACAGTTCTGAACTTCACGGCCGTGTGAAAAGGTCCGTCCCTACGGACCTTTTTTGTAAATCATGTTTTTTTCATATAAATTTTTTTTTGTTTTTATTGTTTATAACTAAATTCTAATTACATACAAAAATAAGTTTTTCAATTTTTTTAATTTTTTTTTGCTTGAATTTTCTTAAGACTATTATAAAAAAGTTTAAAAATTATTGTTGTTGAGCGTGTACTTCTTCTCCCCCGCCCTGTGCGCAAGTGTTTCAGCGATGTAAAAGTGTGATATGTTCTCCGCAAACAGCGTTGCCGCAGCCGAAGCAATATGCCCGCGTTTTCCGCAGCCGCCCGTACTCAGAACGGCAAAGGCGACATGACGGTCTACTTGACCTAGCCGCAAACGACGGTGCATTGCCTTCCATCGGTCTTGGTAATACCTGAAATGAAAAGAAAAAGAAAAAAAAAATAAATATATATTCTATTCTTGAATTTGAAGATGTTTTTCTTACCCTGACATCGAATGCTTCCATCGCATTGCGTATCCTTGGATATGAGGTTATATGGTTGTTCAGGGCACGTTCTTCGATATTTGGTGTGGCCAATTGTTTCGTTAGCAGTAACAAGAACGACCGCCGTCTGTTACTCCTTTTTATAGGCTTCATTTCGCTGTAAATCGTAAAATCAGCCAATGCAGCGACGTCCAGCATATTATAAAATATGGCCAACGGCCATCGTTGTGTTGCTCTTTTGCCGCTGTAAGTGCCTAGCATTTGATCCATGGTATCAACGCCGCATTTGTTGGCGTTGTAATCTAATATGACATAGGGCTTCCGCCTCTCGGTTTGCTCGTCAACGCGGCAGGTGTAGTGCATTGTGGAGAGCACGTTCACCACTTTATTTTTTTTCGGCACGTATGAGCATAACACTATATCCCCTTCGTTGAACCCAAATAATGTACTATTGATGGTGCGCTTCGGGTTCTTCTTGAACTTCTGTGGAATGAATGTTTTGTTGTAGCGCACTGTACCAACATATGCGGTCTTCCTCCTCATCAAAATACGCGCCAAGTCAAGAGTGGTAAAGAAATTATCCGCGTATATAGTACGGCCAGCATCTAAATATTTTTCCACAAGATCCTGCACTACGTTCTGCCCTTGGTTTATCTCCCGTTGTTGGTTTGGCAGTTTTCCAGAATATATCATTCCCTTCACAGGATAATAACTCTGTGAGTCCCATAACCACCATACTTTCAAACCATACTTAGCTGACTTTGACGGAATATATTGTGTGAAGCGGGTTCGGCCTCTGTAAGGGAACAACTGCTCATCAACTGTTAGTGCTTCCTGAGGAGTGTAAGCTGCTGCCAAGTTATGTTGCAACATTTGCCAAATATCGTCAATAGCCGCAGTTTTGCTTTTGCTGACTCGCTGTTGTCGAGTATTTCCATTGTCGAATCGAATAAATTGCTTTATACACATGAAGCGATCGTACGACAACGCAGCTTTGTATATTGGGCAACGTGTCGCGCCCCATAATTCCATAGCTGGTTCATGGTTTGATCTTGTGAGTCCAGCATACAAAAAAATAGCTACAAAGGCGTCAAACTCTTTCGCTGTCACTGGCTTCCACTCCTTTTTCTTCGTGGGATTCGCCAAATTCCATGCAACTGTAACCTCCCTGCCTTTACGATTTGTTTCACGTAGCACTAAGTGTATTACTTCCTGAACGCATTATTGTATAGGGGTCGTGTATATTTCCTGTAGGTCCTGGTTTCTTTCTTGTGAAGTCGACCATGTTATGATTACGAGTGCGTGATGTTGGTGGTGCTTTTTTACTCCATTGGGTGCCATCTTTACCAATATAGTAACTTTCATTCGTTTACTGTCCATGATTTTCTTCCTCTTCATCATCGTCGTCATCAGTATCTTCATTTAGCTCGACGTATCCTTCAGTTTCGGCATCTGACTCTTCAGCAGGTTGGTATGTGCGATCTTCATCATCCTCAACTTCATAATTAGGGATTACTTCATCATCATTATAATTTTTTTATTGTTTCAACACATAATTTACTTGTTCTGAACACAAAGACCTGAACTCAAAGACATTAGGGCTGATGATAAAAACAAAATATGCTAAGAACTGGTTTATTGCTAGTAGTATAAAATTAGAATATTGTGCCTTTCCTTGAAAGCAATAAAGTTCATGTCTTCGAATTTTTCTTAGAATTTTTTGTTTTTATCATCATCCCTAATGTCTTTGAGTTTAAGTCTTTGTGTTCAGAGCAAGTAAATTATGTCTTAAAACAATAAAAAAATTATGCCCAAAAACATGCATTTATTAGTGAAATTCAGTACAAGGTCCATACGGACCTATTCACACGTCCGCGTACTATTCTCACTAAAACCTCAATAACTCCTAAAGTAATGATCCGAGCGGCTTGATTTTTTTTCCAAACAAAATACTCTTGGAACACAGAGTAACTTTGGGGGGGGGGGGGGGGTGGGGTTGTAGTGGCCGAAGTAGGAGTAATTTCAGTTTGAAAAGGCAAAAGGGCCTTCTCACTCATCGGAGGGTTAAAGAAAATATTTATTAAAAATAAGAAAGTGGTTTATAAATTTAAGCAAATTGTATCATTAGAACTATTTAGTTAATTTCATTTTAGTCTAAAGAATTAGCTTTAGGAAAAGACATACTCCTAAAATTTTACTTAATTACAAAGTGTAAAACGATATTATCAGAATTTAAGAAAAACGTTTCTAAAAATTATTTTTTGTTAATAGCCTACAAATTTTTGGGAAAAGTTTCCATAAAACTAGTTCAGATAAAATTAAAGACGAAACAGTAAAAAACTTCTTCGACTGAGTAAAAATTGTCTTTTCTTATAGGAAGTAATGTACTAAAATAAAAAAAAAAATTTCCTTAAAAGTAGTTCAGATAAATAAAAAAACTAAACATAGTTTCAAATTTGGACCAGTGAAAAAATACTTAATTTTATAAAAATATTTCCCAGTTTTGAGTACTTTTGAACTAAATTATAGGATATATTATAGCAGAAATATTGGGCCTGTCCCACGATGTCACAAGTCGATGTCGTTCTCTTATTTATATTGAAAACAAAAACAAATTTAACTTTTTTATTATTGTTTTCAATATAAATAAGAGAACGACATCGACTTGTTGACATCGTGGGATATGCCCATTATTTAGATAAATAATAGTTCTGGCAAAAAAACCGACTTCAGCACAAAGAGCAATATACTTGATGGCCTTTCATTTAAACAATTTTGAAAATCGGTATGCAAATGGACGAATTGTGCTCTAATAAATATTTTGGGTGGAGGCGTGGAAGACTTGCCCCACCGATTTTGTAGACATTATGCGACCAAACTCTAAGCAAACCATTCCAAACAAAAAAAGAATTTTGGAAGTCGGCCCATAAATGGAGGAACTATGCGATAATCAATATTTCGGGGGAAGGGGAAAAATTATGATACTAACCTGCAAGGGACCAAAGGACCCAAGTGGGCCGGTTTCTGCCGGTTTCTAACGGCAGCCTGTTCAACCTAACCTGCAAGGGGGGTTTGCAGCAAATTTCCCAACTGATTTTCAAAAAAAAAAACTATGGAACAAAACTGTATCAAACCCTTTCAAACAAAAAAACTTTTTGGAAAATCGGTTCACAAAAGACAAAGTTATGAATGGGTGGGGGGGGGGAGAAGGGAGTTAGTTTCCCCTTCAATTTTTGAAAAGAATTATTGGGCCAAACTGCTAGCAAACCCTCACAAACAAAAATGAATTTTGAAAATCGGTTAAAATATAACAGAGTTATGGGGAGCAAATTTTTCCCTCCGATTTTCGACAAAAAAATTTTGGAACGAATTTCTGTCAAACCCTTTCAACCAAATCAAGAATTTTGAAAATCCGTTCCCAAATTACATAGTTATTGATTTGGTGTGGGCGGACGGGGGTAGCAAAATTTTCTCTCTCATTTTCAAGAAGAATTATTGGGCCAAACTGCTAGCAAAAACTTTCAAACAAAAAATAATTTTGGAAATCAGTTCACAAATGACAGAGTTATGGATTGGGCGGGAGGAGCAAATTTCCCCACCGGTTTTCGACAAATAAATTTTGGGACCAATTTTTGTCAAACCCTTTCGAACAAAACAAGAATTTTGAAAATCGGCTCACAAATGACAGATTTATGCATGGGGGCAGTAAATTTTGGGACCAAGCCGCAGGCAAACGCTTTCCAACAGAAAAATAATTTTAAAAATCGGTTCACAAATGACAGAGTTATGCGTGTACAAACATTAAAAAAAGTAAAAAAAGAACATACACACGAATTGATAACCTTTTTTTTTAAGCCGGGTAAAAAGATATATAGGTTTTGTTAGCTTTTAGGAAAAGTTTTATTATAATCTAAGAAAATTTTTAGTATTTTCGAGGTATATTTGAACTTAAAATATATATTTTTGTAAATAAAATAAAATTGTAAAACACAATAGTTTCAATGCTTATGCAGGGTGCCTTGTTAGGTTAGTGGTTAGAGTGCTAGTATATCAGCCGGAAGGTTGCTGGTTCAATACTTGCCTCCACCAAAGGTAATTAAAATATATGTTTGGTAAGTAAATTATGAATATAGTATGTATATGTAAATGAATCTCATATGGTATAGAATTTAAATAAAAATAAGTACTAGAATTAAGGATATATTGAACTTGAACTTAGGAAAAATTTACTTAATTTTAGGACATATGCAAAAACAACTTTGGAAATTTAGTAAATTTGAGATCAGAGATGCATGAAATTTTTTCTCCAAACTCTGCATTTTATAGAAAAAATTTACTTAATTTTAGTAAAATTTTACTGAAACACAACAAAATACTTACTATAAACTAGTTCATTATGTATCTATAGATTTTCATAAATTAAGTAAAAATTTTCCTAGAATAAAGTTTATATCAGATAAATAAATAATGAACTAACTTACAGTAAATATTTCACTCTGTTCAAGTATAATTTTAATAAAATTAGCATCAAATATACTTCCTAACATCAAGGCAATTTGTAGTAAATTCTTGGAAAAAGCGGCTTTGGCGCCATACGACAACCTTTTTGAACTCAACTTTAGTAAATTTTCTTAAGATTTAGTTAATTTTTTTTTGGAGTGCATGGAGACTTGAGACACTGGGAACCTTGGCAGTTCCCGATCAAAAAAAAACCTTTGACTTTTCCTGTGAGTTCAAAAAGAATAAAGAAGTTAGTTAAACTTTCATAGGGTACTTCAATGGATCTCATTCCTTTTTATACGGAATGAAAAAATATTTGAAAAAGATTAAGATGAAGTGCACAAATATAGCATTTACCTTAAGCGTATTAAATTGTTAGTGATTTCTCAACATAATTTGAAAATATTTCTCAATGTAAGTACACAGGAAAATCTCCTTTGCAATTTAAAAAAATTGTTCGATCATTAAATTTTAGAGTTACTACACATTTACTACACAAAGCTCGTCTCTTGCAAGTCCATTACATAGTATCCCAGCGTCAAAAAGAAGTAGTATGCAGGCCTTCTGGAAGCCCTTATTTGGCAGACACAAGGCCTCATTACCCCATTCCATACTCATACATTTTTTATACACGATGTCTTAGCCAGCCAAGGCCTTCTGCGTTCCCTTCTCCAACAGGCATGGTAGAAGGCCTTCATTTTTCACTTTTGTATTTTTATTTAAGGTTTTTGTATTTGTTGTTTTGTCTTTGGAATGTGATTTTTTTGTAACGGTTTATCAGATTAGTTGCTATGAACGTAGTACGTGCTCAAAATGTATGTATGTATACATAAATACACGTAATGAAAAACAACCTATGTAGAAGGTAGTACGTAGGCTTTCCATAAGGCCTTCCTGAGAAGGCAGGCGATCATGAGTACTGGATCTAAAAAAAGGTCTAGGAAGGTCTTACAGAAGGCATTATAAATGAAGGCCTACAAAAGTTTGCCGCTGGGATATCAGTCTGGTTTCTTGTTGCACACATTATTAAGTCTGCTGCTCTGTCATGTAACTAAATGTATTTCAAGTAATATAAAATGAAACCAAAGCTCTATAATATTTTTATGGCCTTCATGTTGTTTGAAATTTTAAGTAGTTTATTATTTTTTTTTTATTTGCTATGTATGTGTCCTGTGCTTACGCACTAAAATTTCCCTGGCACAAAATGCTCAAAACATTTTGATTTTATTTACGACTGTTATTCAACATTTCTCTTCTTTAAAGCTGTAGCAAACACAAGTCCACAGGTTATTTAAGGAAAGTATTTACCACACAAAAAAAACAAATTTCTTACACGTTTGCAATTTATTTGTTACTTCACAATAAAATAAAATATAATTCAATTACAGAACGGCTACAAATGGCTAATAACATCCAGGACCAGTAACGGCAGTTTAAAAAATATATCTGTAAAAGGAATAATAAAAAACCGTAACAGCCAGATTTTATTTTAAAATAACAATAATTTTATGGTGTGCTTAGATAGTAATTTAACGTAATTATATTCAGATTTTACATTTTTAGTAGCCAATAAATTTTCACAAAGAACTCCTACCCACTTTTTATAAGATCTGTATAAAATTTATCTAGTTAAAAATTTTAATAAATGTTGAAATTTTCTTTTGGCTTGAGGAGTTTTAATAAATTTAAATGTGCTTCTATTTTATTACAAGTTTATTTAGAGATTGTCAAATCCTAAGGAATTAAATGAGAAAATTAAAACCAAAAACTCTTCATAAAACTTTCTACAAAAGTGAAAACCAGCTCAGTCGCTTTTAAAGAGAAAAGGAATAGTGATTTTCTAGAAATATATAAATGGGAATAACAGTAAGGATGTAAAATGAAATGCTCTTTAGGGTATATAGCTCTCTGTATCAGCATATGTATAGAAATTTACGGTGAATGAAATAATTTACCGACATAATAGGTTTTATTCATATAATAGTCCCACCTGGTGCGTTTCGCTACACCATTATTGTGCAGATGTAGGAAAATGTATAATTACCTTGTATGGAGGGTACCCGCCTCACCCCTCTGATAGCCTCATGAGTTTACTAGAAATTGCACTTTATTTATTCTAAGAGTAACCCACGTCACGTATATATATATATATATATATATATATATATATATATATATATATATATATATATATATATATATATATATATATATATATATATATATATATATATATATATATATATATATATATATATATATATATATATATATATATATATATATATATATATATATATATATATATATATATATATATATATATATATATATATATATATATATATACATATATATATATGTATATATATATATATATATATATATATATAGATTACTTTTTATGATCGGTACCCGTTTCCGCGTTTCTATGATACCATGATTTTGCAGACAATTGCAAGCCATTCTAAGATCAACACAGATACAATTTGGAGAGTCTCACTCGCATGGTTGTATAGATATAGAAAAATAAATAGTTACCCCCCTCTGATGATACCCTTAATATTTCGCTATAAATGACAATTTGTTTTAAGAGTAACCCACATCAAATTTTGTGAGCGTCACTATTGTAGTTGTGCTGATATAGAAATATTATTATGTAATTACATTGTATGGGGGGTAACCGTTTCCTTATAATATACCGCCAGTATTTTTCTGGAAATTGCACGTTATTGCAGGAGTAAAACTCATCGAATTTAGAAAGACTTACTCTTATAGTTATACAGATGTAAGAAAATTAATAATTTCCTCCTATGGGCAGTACCCGTTTCCGCCCTGTTATACTGCTTATATTTTGCTGGAGATTGCACGTTATTCTAAGAATAACACACATTGAATTTAGAAAGCCTCCCTCTTATCGCTGTACTGATATAACAAAATTAATCATAACATCCTTTGTGGGGTACCCGTTACCCCTATCCTATACCGCCAATACTTCGCTGGGAATTGCACATTATTCTAAGAATAACACACATCGAATTAAGAAAGCCTCCCTCTTACCGTTGTACAGATATGAGAAAATTAATAGCTACCTCATATAGCTTATTTGAATCCCTGCCATTAGTAGGACAGTTCTGAAATTTCAAAACGATTGGTATAAGGAACATACAAACAAACATACAAACACGGATTCATTTTTGTATACATATGTATATAGATTACAAAAGTAAACACTGATTTTGATCCACGGGATTTATTAGTCAATAGTCTATAGGGTACATTGCTTAAATTGACTTTGGCTCTTGAGGGAAGCCATTTAATCAAACTACAGGACAAAAATTTGCATAACTGTTGAATGGTTCCTTCAATTTTACTTGATGAAAAATTAAAAAATATTTATTTATATTCCCTTAATGTAGTTCTAACATAATGTTTTTGTATTCTAAACTTTAACAGTCGTTTATAAATAAGGCTGTTAATTTTTGAAACCGAAGAATCCTTTGATAACACAGAGCAACATACCAAAGAGTTCCAGACTTCTGTTCATACTTTTTGGTTAAATTAAGAGAGCTAATTACGATGGCGTTATTACTTTTTTCTAGCAGCTCTAGTGAGATTTAATATTTGCTTAATTTATAACATAGTTTGTGTTATTTGCTTAAGATTTCAAGAACGGTCTCCCAAACCTTTTTTTAGCAGCTCTAGTGAGATTTAATATTTGCATAATTTATAACATATTTTGTGTTATTTGCTTAAGATTTCAAGAATGGTCTCCCAAACCTTATTATTAATTTACACAAAAATCTTTTTCATTTTGGAGAGTATCACGATTACTTGCTGTTATTGCAAGTATGTTAAGAATAGTGTGTTTTGGTTTAGTCCTTTAAAAAACGTTTATTGGAAATTTTATTTTAATTTCAAATAGCTATGTAATTCTTCTGTATTTTCATCTGCTGATTACAATGGCATCACTATTTTTTTCCTAACACCTCTTGCTTTCGAGATATCGGGCAGTTTTAAAAAACCAATCAAAATTTTCTTTTTCTTAAAAATTTTCGTTTTTATGTCACATTTGTCAACTTGCTAGTCATTCATTAATGTAATGGTTACGAATAAAAAGTATCGGATGAACAATCCGTACAGCTTTTGCTCTAGATGTGGTGATTATATCGCAAGCCACTCACGATATAATCACTACAAGAACACACAAAAACTGTCTGTATTGTTTACACGACAACTTTTATAAGTAACTGTTATAACTTTTATAACTAACAAGTTGACATATCGTCGCCTTTCTTCTTAAACCACGTAAGCGCCAACAACTCGTTTTTCAGAAAACGAAAAAACTTAATATCTTTTTAAATATGTGTTTTACAACAAAATTTTTTTTTACAAAACATGGCTTTACGACTCTCTGAAGGGTGTAGAATCATTTAAAAAAAAAAATTATTACTAACAAGTTACTGTATCCAAATTTGTCGCTTACGTATTTTTGGCGCAAACACCAATTCGCAAATTTTGTCGCTTACGAGGTTTTGTAATATTAAAAAACATAAATTTCTGTGTGTAAATTAACATTTATTCTTATATTTTTCAAAGAAAAAAGTAACGAAAGATGTTATATAAAATGAATACAAAGAAACTTATTACATATTCCGGAAGTTGGCTTAAGTTCACAATAATTGAATTAATGTAAATTCAAATTATTTTTAGGAGTGGAATATTAGAATATATAATCAGACTAGCAGAACGGATTAGTACTACTAATTTCGACAGCCGCTACTCTGTCATCATCAGCGTCCTTTGTTCGCTTTTACCACGTTTGATTGTGGATACTAGTATTAATGAAACATCAGCTATTTAACCAAATTTTATGAAGAAATAGAATATGAGTCATAGACTTTTTATTAATATGGTGAGCCGAACAAATTTCACCTTCTGATTCTTTATTACAATTTTCCAACTCTTATTTTTATTGCTTTTTGCTTGTACGTAAGCTCCGCCTACGATAAATCAAGCTATTGTTGTTGTACTTGTTTTTAAACAGGTTTTTATATTTGTGTCATAATTTGCATTCTGATTTTTCAGTTTTAAATTAGACCGCAGAAACCACACATGTATTCAAATAAACCGAAGATATAATATAAAAAAATTTTTTTACGGCACTTTATACAATGAGTTTAGCGACAAGTTTTGTATTTCGAACTTGGCGTTCAAGTCCACGTTAACTTTTAATCGTACATTATGAAAAGGGCCGATAACTAATTAAACTTAAAAAAACTCTTAAAAAATCTTACTATTTATTATTAATAACGAGTTGTTCAAAAAATGGTCAACTATTTGCCGGCATTACTTTTTTCAAACTTATCAAATCTTCATATTTTTCTTTTTAATGCCAATGAAGCTTTTGTAAAGTGAAGGCAACGTTAAATTGAGACCAACATAATTTTTGTCATGGGGAGACAAAAGAAATTTATTTTCAAAATTCAATTTGTAGAACATGCCATGCTCATTATATTGCGTAAACAATTATAGCTCAAATTCGGTCAATTTAAAATGTTTCCATATTTTTTACGATTGGTATGGGAGCTACTCTAAGGAGTACAGATAGCGTTTTGAATCCTTTGAAATAAATGTTGGTTATATCAAAATAATTGGGGTCGGTCTTAGATTTTAACTCTCTATGGACACGCGTTGACCCTCTAGGGTCCGAAAACCAACTTCAGCTCAAAACGGGTTTTTGTACGGCAGCCATGTTTACATATCGAGAAAAAGCTTTCGCATACAGAAAAAATCAGCATTTTATTAAAATAATGGGGGCTTGAGGAACATTTGTGCTGTTTAGGATATATAGTTTTTGAGTTACTCGACGAGAAGTATCGTTTTTACGAATGTTACTGACTTTGAGAGCAGGAATGCCCCGATGGGCCTGAAACTTTCCAGATTTATTTTAATCTCAAAAACGAAGTATTTGGCTTAAACATTTACAGCTTTAAATATAAAAAGAATTCTATTTTGCATGAAAATGTCATTTTGTATGGCGCTTACGAGGTTTTCGAAATGGCTTTAATTTCCTTTTTTTTAATACAAAGTTGTCAAGATAAGAATGCAATCAGCGAAAAATTGAAAACAAGCCCTTAAATTCATTAAACATCCCTCAAATCAATTTTACCACGAAAATTCGGAAGAAATTGCGAAATTTCAAACGAGCACTAAATTTTCTTAAGAGTATCTAAAATTGTGAGGAATACCAATAATTCGGAAAAACTCGCGAAAATGACGCAAATTCGCAAAAACTTGCTGACATTAAAGATATGGTCTGATATTGATTAGACGTCGGTAAAATTGGAAATAATTCAAAAACTGCGAAAAAGAAATCACTTTTACCGCGAAAATTGCGAACTTGCATAATTTTCAAAATTTTGTTTGCAAGCTTTTAGCATTTTTTAAATTTTAGCTATTTTTAAGCAATTTAGAGCTTCTTTGCAATTTTTCTCATATTTTGGCTATTTTCGCGATAAAAGTGATTTTTTAGCTAATTCTTTTTTTTTTTACAGTTTTACCGAATTTTAATCACTACCAAAATTTTCTATCTTCTCTAAATTTTTTCTGAGTTTTTGCATTTCTTATAGTTTTAGGTATTTTAAAACAATTATAAGATTTGTTTGCAATTTTGCAATTTTTCGCAAATTTTCGCTATTTTTACGGTAAACGTAATTGTTTTGCTAATTCTTGGTTTTTTACAGTTTTGCCGCTCTTTAACAACTATCAGATTTCTCTATATATTTAAAGTTAGCAAGTTTTTGCAAATTTTCGCAATTTGGCATAATCAGTAATGATCCAAAAATATGGACGGACGATTACTCATTTTGCCACCAAGATTGTTTTACCCAAAGCTTTTATGTGATTTGCAACTATTTTGCAATATGAATAAAATCTCAAACAAATTATGGCTTTGGGCGATTTTCTCTAGTGCCACTCAGATTATATCGCATGATGACTTAAAATGTTGCAGATACCTATCATATTTTCTTTCACAAAATGGACATAGTACTACTGAGGAAGCCATGGATATTATTTGCATTTCAAAGTGGATGGTTTCAATTGGAAAAAAGGTAATAAATCTGTATCTTTTAAACTTGTGATCCTAGTACAAAACATTGTTAAGACACACGATGAGCTACAGAGGGTCCAAGTTGACTACATCGGCATGAACAACTTTGTTGGCTACATAACTTTAACAAATATTATCCGATATTAATAAATACAAATTTGTTGTAAAGATTATAAATAAACAAAGAAAATACATTTTGTTTTATTAAGATATCTTTAATATTTTCAGACTTTATTTTTGAATTTTTATTTCCTTACTATTTATTAGAAAACATAGCAACCACCTTAAATTAAAAAAAAAATTTAAGATATATTTAATGGGCATTTTCTGCGAATTTTTAACTAAAAAAACATGTGCAAGAAATGCGAATTTCCAATTTATTATGGCACAATTGCACACGTATGAATAATATGATAGTATGTACTATAATATAAGTCGTACGTATACAAATTTGCTTTAATGATTGGAAATTCCTATTTTTTCCGATGTTTATTTTTTAATTAAAAATTCGTAAAAAAAGCCCTTCGATAAAATTTTTTTAAACAGAAAGGGATTGCTATGTTTTTTTAATACATAGTAAAGAAATAAAAATTAAAAAATGAAGTTTTGTACTATTTTCTTGCAGGTAAATATATATAATGCTTCTGAAACTTTGACTACTTTTAGAAAATCGGCCCTCCTGGCCATATTTGTTTTAATTGTTACTAAAAGCCAGATTTTCAGATGTATATAGTTTGTTAAGGAATTTGAAAAACTCCATAGACGCTTTTAACGATTAATTTATAATATCATCGAAAAATTAAGCGATGTAAAATTTCATTCCCAGTCATTTTTGAAGTATTTTCTTTTAAAATATGAAAGAATAAAATTTTAAGCTCTGAAAATTTTTGGAGAAAAAGTCCAACAATTAAGATAAATTTTTGTCAAAATTTAGCAATTTTTCACCCTCATTTCAAAGTATTAACTTTGACTTTTTTTAAGTTCTTCTGCATAATATCAGAGATTTTGTTCAAAATCTATGCTTCGGATAATATTTGTAACAGTTATGAGGCCAACAAAGTTTTTCATTCCCGATGTAGTCAATTTTGATACCCTGCAGTTCACCATATGTTTCAACAAGGTGGTTCAAGTTTAAATATTCTTAAAGCTTAACGGCTGTATGCAAAAATAATTAAAGTAGCTTTGCCAAGCAATGTTGAGTAAAGTTGTATTCTAAAAAAATTATTATATCAAAATTTTAAAGTAGGCACTCACGTTTGTTAAGACTACTTTAAGTTGATATTTCCAAAATGTGTATTTTTTACCTCAAATATGTTCGTTAATATAGCACATATTGATTCATGTTACATATGAAAATGATGCTTGAAGTCTTATCTCTTAGCTTAAAATCATTATTTGTTTCATGTAATGGGAAACAACACCAAATTATCTAGTTGATTCGAAATACATAGAAAAATTCATTAAAAAAAAATACAAATATAAAAAAATGTCTTAGTGATGTATATAAAATCAAAACAGATCGAAAAAAGTTAGATATTCAAATACTCATTTCATTCGAGTAAAAGAAATTGTGTTAATTCTTCTACGTTCATCATATTTTTTACTTTTACTTAATAGAAATGTTTTTATGCTTTACTACAATGTCAGAAGCTCATATTTTTTGAATTAAGTTGTTTTACTTCAAAGTAATAAAAAGTTATTTAATAATACAAAAAGTTATTTGACTACTCGAATGAAATTTGTATTCGTTTTTGTACATCATAAACTATGAAGTGGTTGTTGAACACGGTGGTGTTGCCAGTATTTATTATTAAATCACAAAATAATTAAAGTTGTCTTTTGCATATAATTTCTTAACAAAGTTATGTTAGCCTTAAAGTGCTTGGTAACTACTATGAACTTCAAAGCCAAAGTAAAATATTTTTTAGCATACGGCCGTAAGTCCTGTATGATTTTATCATAAAAATTTTTGTACACGGATCGCAAGTTTCAAAGATATAGATTTATTGCTCTTTTTCCAATTTGAGCCACTGTGGGGCCGTTATTTTACATTTTTATTATGGACATTACTTCCTTGGACGATGTTGCATACCACCCTTTAAGGTGTATTCATACTCATCCGTTCCGTATCAGTGCCATGTTCGTTTAGTGAAAATCAGATGGTAGGTTACACTTATCCGTTGTACGTCCGGTGTTTTAAGTGAATGAAGATGGCTTATTTTGCGGATGATGAATTGGCAATTATTGCCATAGCTCTAGACGACGAAGAAAATCAATTTAAAAAAAAACTAAATGTAAAGTTCAATATATTTAGTTTTAGAAAGCTTATTTGATTTAGATCAGAATACTTTTCTTTAAATGCGGCTGTCTTCGGCTTTGATTAAAAAAATTTTTGGTGAAAAATAATTATTTCGTTTAGTGAAAAATAATCATTTTGCTTCGGAGTCTCCCTTGGATTTCGACTTTTCATGGTGTTCTGCATTCTAGTAGTCAAACGTTTTCATTTAATACCCATATCACGGGGACAGAAAAAATTTATATAATCTCCCACTTTGTGCTGGCCGTTATTTTGGATCGGGGATTTTTTCATTGCATTGCATTCTACTAGTCAACCACTTTCTTTTGATATCTATATTGAGTCGTTTGTAAGCAAATAACTAAACAGGAAGGTGATATAACTAAATATTACTTTTTATGAACAAAAATTGTATTGCTATTAGAAATATAGGCACTTACCAAATTTCAGATCAATCGGTTAACAGGAAGGGTGTAAATTTTCAATTACTATATTCTACCCGACGACACAAACAACATTACCTTATGTTATGTTATAAAAAGGATGAATTCCAAAACATCAAAATACATTGTAGTAATGCGACTTTATTCTATTTACAAAAATAAATCAACTAAGAATTTGCATCACTACAATGCATTTCGATGTTTTGGAACTCGACCACATACTCAAAAAGTTTTTGAACTTGTAATAAAATACCGCGATTGCTTCTGTGAAAAAGTAAAAATATCGTTGCCGACTTATTTAAAAAACATGGAACGGACACTGAACGGACACTGAAGCAGCTCGGACGGCAAAAACGGATGAGTGTGAATAGCTCCATTTAAAACTAAGGCAACGATATTTTATTTTTCACTGATACTGAACGGAACTGGTACGGTACTGATACAGAACGGATGAGTGTGAATACACCTTTATATATTGCATATTTTTCATTGCTGCATGAATAGAAGTATGACTTTAAAAAACTTGTTAAAGTTAAATTGAGGTACTAGACACGCCCCACGCGTTTTGGATACAGCCATTACATTTAAGTCAAACAGAAATTTGGGATAGCATTCAGAGCTTCCGAAGGGCTGTACGTTTAGGTAATTCCGATTCAAGCAGATCTTGGAATTTTAGTAGTTGATCCACTATCCTTTGACAGATTTTTAGAAAATCTTATAATCGAGTTGGAGAAGTTGGATATACCAACACAATCATTGAAGTTTAAAAACAATAAACTAATTACCATGAATATAGCAAATACTTTATGTCCAATTTGCAACAGTGATCATTTCTTATTCGAGTGTCAGCAGTTTAAAAATTTTCATATCGAAAAACGGAGAGATGTCCGAAAAAGTGTTTTTGTTTAAAAGAAAAACACTTCTTAAAGGACTGCAAGTCCGGTTCATGCCAGACCTGTGGTCTGAAACATAATACTTTACATGTTTATGATAGTAGATTCAACGCTAAACAACAGAATATCAGTACTCAAGATCCATCCGCTGTTGCAATAAATTCCAGTCAACAATCGACAGCAAATCAGACCACACTTCTGCCAACAGCAGTGATCAGTGTTCGTGTTAAAAATAACAGTTTGCAACAATTTAGAGCCCTTAAAGATACTGCATAGTGCGTAGTCAATGCTCATTTCGGAACATGTGGTCAACGTCTTCATACATACATAGATTGTATGGTAAATACTGATTAAGCCTTTTTCGGCTTTTCTGCAGAAACACCCAGGGTCTTGGCAGGAATCGAGCCTTCAACCCGCGGCTAATAGTCTAGCATACTATCCGCTGCACTACGTGGATATCCCAATTGTGTAGTGGATATTGTAATAACACGAGTTATACCAAAGGAAAGGTGCAATTAAATATTTTTGCTAAAAGTAATGGCAAAACGATTTTAGTTCAAACGCATTGCCTGTCAAATCTTACACAATATATTCCGTCAGAAACAATTGAGAATCAAAGGTTTGATTATTTGAAAAACATAACACTATCAGATCCTACTTATCATAAGCCAGGCCGCATTGACATAATTTTAGGAGCTGAAAATGTGATTATGGGAAATATAATTAAGCAGTCTGAAAAATTAATAGTGATAGCTCATTTACAGGCTGGCTTATATAAACAACTTCAGCGATTTTGGGAGACAGAAGAGTGTATTAACCAAGCAAAACATCTCAACCCCGATGAAGAAAAGGCAGTACTACATTTTAAAGAAAACCTTCAGAAGCAGCCCGATGGACGATTTAATACTTTACTTCATATCATTTTTCCTTTACTTGGATCAATGGAGCGGCAGTAAGACAAAAGATATCCGCGTCTCAAAAGCATAGAGGCAAAAAGCGTTCGAAATGGGACACTGATAAGCTAGAGGAGAGGGAAAAAGCCTTAGAATACCAAAAAAATCTCTAGCCAAGCAACGAACAACTGACAATGATCAAAATATACTTAGTATTGACGATAACTGGAAAAAATTGAAAATGCGATTGTTGAGAGTGCCAAGGAAGTAATTGGAGAAAAAGAATACAGACGTAATGCAGAATGGTTTCATGGAGAATGCGTTGAAGCGCTGTTACTTAAGAATAAAGCTAGAGAAAAAATGTTGCAGAGCAGTACTAGAGCTAATAGGGAAATATATGCAACAAGGCGGAAGGAGGCGACAAAACTATGCAAGAAAAAGAAGAAAGAAGCTATGAAAAGGACGGTCGAAGCCATTAATATAAGCTTTATGAACAAAGAGAGCAAAGAATTCTACAAGGGACTCAAAAGACAAGTAAACGGTTTTCAACCGCGAACAGATGCCTGTACAGATAAATCGAGTCAAATTATGACAGAGAAGTCAAAGATTCTGATTAGGTGGAAAGAACACTTTAAAGAATTGTATAAGAAAGAGCCTATAGCTGAGGAAGAAAGAAGAGAGTACCATAGAAATAAGCGGCGAATTTGAAGCAGAGCCTGATCCTACCGAAATGATGGAAGTACTTGACGCGATGAAAAACGACAAAGCACCAGGAGGCGACAACATCACGGCGGAACTACTAAATGGACTGGACATGGAAGAGAAGCAGCAAATTTATGATCTGCAAATAATAGTGTGGAGGGAGGAACAAATGCCCACGGAATGGACAACAGGAATCGTCGTCCCAATTAACAAAAAAGGAGACAATCGTAACTGCCAGAATTATAGAGGGATTACATTACTAAATGTATGCTATAAAATTTTTTCCAGAATACTTGCGAGAAGGCATCGCTGAGAGGCTGCTTGGAGAATACCAGTGTGGATTCAGGCCTGGCAGGTCTGTAATAGAACAAATATTTGTACTAAAGCAGAACCTAGAGAAGAGTTATAAGTTTAATAACGATGTACATATGCTGTTCGTTGACTTCAAGCAGGCGTTTGATAGCCTAGACCGAACTAAGATCCGCAAAATATTTGCTTTATTCGGTATAAACAACAAACTGACTCGTCTGACAATGGCAACACTCAGTAATACAAGAGGAAAAGTAACATTACAGCGAGAGCAAAGTGAACAATTTCACATCAACACAGGAGTAAGACAAGGGGACAGTTTGTCCACAGTTATGTTTAACCTATGCCTGCATTATGCTATAATGCAGGCATACAGGCGATATAGGGCTAGTGGTTAATCAATCAAAAACCAAGTAATTATATGATACTATCTAGAAGCGCTGAAAGAAGAAGGCCACGAGATATCAGTATAGGGGAATATAATTTTGAAGGTGTTCAAGTACTTGGGCGTACTTACTAGTAATGATAATAGTGCAAGAGACTGTATACAAGACCGAATTATAGCAGCAAAAAATCATATTTTGCACATAATAAGATATTTAAATCAACACATTTATCAAGAGCCTGCAAGCTGAGAATTTACAATAAGGCCTATAGTTACTTAGGGATCAGAGGTTTGATCTACGACGAATTCCGAAGAAGAGTTTCTCAGAATTTTCGAAAGAAAAATCCTTAGACGAATATTTGGCCCAAGACGAAATGAAAGGGGAGATTATTTCCTAAGGAGCAATGAAGAACTTTTACAGCTAAATCAAGGCGAAGTTTTAGTAAAATACATTAAAGCGCAAAGACTAAGTTGGATAGGCCCTGTACTAAGAATGGATCAAAACCGGGCGCAAAAGCTTGTTCTTGACTACACACCACAAATTTCAAGATATAAAGGCCGGCTACGTAAGCGCCTAATTGACAATACTGATGATGATATGAGAGCAATGGGACTAAGGAATTGGCGCACCCATGCTAGAAATAGAGAGGAATGGAGAAGAGTTGTGGAGAAAGCCAAAACCCCCCCCGGGTTGTAGAGCTGAATGATGATGATGAATGAAGCGGCAGTGTGGAAAAAGTGCTGAACTCAAAGTTGATTTATATAAATTCATAAACGAATATATACAGCTCGATCATATGGTAGTAGCTCCTGTAAACAACAAAAATAGGATTTAACACATGCCACATCATGCTGTCTTGAAACCGTCTAGTACAACAACAAAACTACTTGTCGGTTTTTGCGCATCTTGTAAAACTTCAGACAATATATCATTAAACGATCATCTTTTTGTTGGCCCAACGGTTCAACGCGATTTGTACACAATTATTTTGCGATTCCGTAAATAGAAGATAGGGCTCACTGCTGACATCACGCATCCCGATGACAGGTCATATCAGGGTATTTTATGGCGCAACTCAGTAAATGATCTACCGTTAACATATCAATTGAAAACAGTTACTTACGGAACCGCAGCGGCTCCGTTATTGGCTACTCGTGCGTTACAGAAAGTCGCTCTGGACAACCAACAAAAGTAACCTGATGAAGCTGATGAAATTGCATATAAATAATTTTTATGTCAACGATTATATGTCATCCGTATCAGATATTATAACTGCTATATCACGTCACAAAACATTGTACTCTATTTTATCAAGTTCAGGCTTCAACCTGCTTAAATGGTCAACAAATTAAAAGGAATTGTTCGAAAATATAAAACCTGAAAATCATGCACATTCGTTCGAGATGATAATAGACCAATAAGAAACAGTTAAAACGTTAGGATTGTTATGGAATACGTTAACAGACAGTTTTCAATATCGTGTATGTTTCCCAGAGGTAGCTGAAGTAATTACGAAACGTCATGTTCTTTCTGATATCTCAAGAATTTATGACCCTATTGGATGGTCATCTCCGGTGTTGATTAAAATGAAAATATTCATGCAAAAACTTTGGACCAAAGGCGTTAATTAGGATCAAAGTCTGCCGAGTGCTTTGAGAGCTGAATCAATTCATCAAAGATCTACTCATTCCTAGATGGCTTAATGTCAACGTTGGTGATAGAGTTGAACTTCACGGATTTGCAGATTGCAATAACTACAAGTTTAGTAACTTCTAAAACAAGAGTTACTCCGATTCGTCAGATTACATTGCCTCGTTTAGAGCTTTGTACGGCTCATCTAATGCTTAAACTAATGGTAAATGTAAAAGAAGCTTTAGAATTCTAGGATGTGTCTACATTTGGTTGGACTGACTCAACAGTGGTAATAGCGTTGTTAAATGACCATCCTAGGCGGTGGAAGAGCTTTATTGCCAATATAACGTCTTATATTCTCAACAAACATTGCCGCAAGTCATTGTCATCACGTTTCTTCAAAGGAGAATCCTGCAGACTTGGCAACCCGTGGCATTTTTTCATTAGAAATGGAAAGCAAGAAGTTATGGTGGCAAGGTCCAGATATGTTACAGAAATTCATAATGGACGCTATAACTACAATGTCAACAGAGGCTGTGTCAACAGGTATTGATTTAGAAGAACGTAAGGTGATTGCAGCAACAACATGCCTCAAAAAACCAGATTTGTTTGAGTTATTTTCAAGCTTCAACATGCTGGTTCGTGTGACAGACTTAAGATTACGTTTCGTGGGTAACTGTAAGGATAAACATCAGAGGAAATTGGTTTCATTACTACCACAGAACTGCAAACTGCTCACAGACCATTGTTAAGAAAGGCTCAACAGGACTCCTACGCTGCAGATATTCGGATTTTATCATCGAACAATCAGATATATTCTAAACATAAGCTTGCTACACTGTCGCCGTTTCTCTATAGTTTTGGTCGTCTGGAGAACGTGCCCATTAGATATGACCAGAAACATCCATATATTATACACAAAAACAATATTTTTACACAACCTATCGTTCGTTATTACCACATAAAATATAAACATACCGGAAAGCGGCAATTCCAGTACTGTAAAGTATAAAGTATTGGATTCCAGAAGTTTATCAAATCATTAGGAGAGTTGTATATCAGTGCACAACATGTATGCGATTCAAACAGAAGCCATATCAACAACGAATGGGGGATCTTTCTCGCTGTCGTTTGCAATCTAGGTCGGCATCGACTTTGCTTAATATGTTTTCGTGAAAAGCGATATTTTGTGTTGGAAAAAATCTGGTGAAATTACTCAAATATTGTACAAAGAAAACTGATGAAAATGTTCATGCAGCCCAGTAGGTTATCCATGTATTTTAACCGGCGACCAAAAAAAGACGGGTGCTGTAAGTTTGTAGTGTGTGGCTGTGTATATCTGTGACTGTATGAGTCCACGCACAGACCAAACGCCTGGACCGATTTTGATTTAGCTTTTTCTGTTTGAAAGGTGGCCTGCCGTTTAGAATATGTCACAAATTTTCTGAACGTATATTGCTGAATCTGATTAGTAAATTTTGTTTGAAAGGTGATTTGATCCAAAATGTTCTAACGTATGTTTGAAGAAAATCGGTCCAGCCGTTTAGAAGATGTCACAACTTTTCTACACGTATATTGCTGAATCTGTGTGTCTTTGACGACGTAGCTAGCAAATGGCTAGATTAATTTTAATTTAGTAAATTGTGTTTGAAAGGTGATTTGATCCAAAATGTTCTAACCTATGTTTGAAGAAAATTGGTACAGCCGCTTTGAGGTTATCATCTATTTTCTTCGGAGACTTTTAAAAATTTTAATTTAATGTAATTGAAATGCATTATTTTCTTTTAGATATAAAAAAAATATATGAATTACATTGTGCTGAATTTAAAAGAAACACACTAGCGCTTTTGATCAATTAAAATGTATTTAAGATTTATTTAACAATTTCTTCGGCTTAAATACTAATCATACAATATCTTATTTCTTTGATTAGTCTACATTACATATCTGTGGACTTTTGGCAAAAGCACTTAATTCGAATTAAGACAGTTCTGCAAGTAGTAGCATTTATAAATGCAAAATTGTAGGGTCTGTCTTTTTGTATGAGCAGGACATTTCTACGATGTTTAGTCACAAAATTATTAATATTTTAAAATTTTGGCTTATCGCCAGATTTTTTATTCTGCGAGTTATCAATAGCCAATTTCGAATGTGTCAAAATACGAAAAATATTAAAAAAAAGTTTCTAATCGATATCTGCTATTTATGTTTAATTTTAATTTTTCCTTAAACACGTACACAAAAAAGGTCCCATTCTGTGCTTTAATAGTATTTCTTTCTACTCTCCTGAAAACTTTGAAAATTACAATTAAGTTGTTTTGTCAAAAGTCCACAGATATATGTGTTTGCTTCTTGTTGTATGTACCAGGCAATCAGAAATTTTGAGTGAATTCTATAAATTTATATTTTAGTGTATATTGGTCAGTGTACTATATCCATAGTGACAGTTTGTTAATTCAGCATAATTGTTCTAGTAAAAACCAAATATTTAGCAACAAAGAATTTAGCAACAAAATTAATAAGCGTGTAGTGACTGCTTTCATACACATTATTAGATTACCCAAAAGAATTCAAAAGTTTATGACTAAGTGTGTAGCAATTAAAATTACCATTGACCTATCTCAGCATTGACTTTGAATATTCGATTTTGTTGACATGTGTTGCTGTGTAGTTTGTATACATTTAGTTTCTCACTTGACCAAGAATTTCGTTAATGATTTCGATGTCGAATATATCTCGGACATTTGTGGTGTAAAACTATCGAGTATGACACTCAAAAATAAATCGAAAAAAGTTTACCTGTCGCTCAGTTTTGTTTCAAAAATCATTCGATTTCGAGGGTTCGCTAGCAATATCAAAAGGGAGCCAATATCCAACAAATTTCGATATCGCAAAAAGGCAGGAGCAAAAGCAATTTTTTTAAGATTATTATATTTATTATTTATTTTATTTATTTTTTAGTTCTTTAACTTGCCCTGCAGTCAATCAGATTCGAACACGGTACATCCAGGCTAACAGACTACCATACATCCACCAGGCTATCGAGGCGAATTTTTTCTGTTTAATTATTGAACATACGTGCATATGCGTTTTTAAAATTTTTACCTTACGCTGCAGTCAGACAGGTTCGATCACGGTACCTCTAGCCTAACAGACTAATACACATCCACTAGGCTATTGTCACACATTCGAGAAATTATCGAGAGAAGCTCGCTTAAGCGATCATTCAAATTTTTTTAGATTCGCGAAGAAATATTGAAAAAATTTCTTTGCTTTAGCGAACATTCGTTTATATCGCAGGTCAAGTGGGTTATGGGATTCTATATATCTTTACGTGTGTTGCTATGTTGTTTGTATCCATTAAAGGACTTTAATATTTCTTTATGATGTGTATTTAGTGTTAGGTCTATGAATATACTATAACATGTTTGGTTTAATGAGAAAACTAAATTACTTTTTCAGTAAAGAAATTCAATGAATTAGTAAATATTTTGTCTAGAAACGGACCTACAAACAAATTCATAAGTATAGACAAAAATATCGCAACAATTTCATAGAAAAAAACTGAGTTATTTCAGTAAGCAAATTGTATAAATCTATAGAACAATTTGTCTAAAAATATTTGCAATTTCTAAATAAAAAAATTTACTGAATCAAAAAAAATATTTACTTGATTTTCTGTAATATATAAGTCAATATTTGTTTGTGTGAATTTATAAAACAATTTGTCTAAAAATACTTACAAATACTTAACAAAATAGTTTACTGAATTAAACAAAAATGTTAACTGGGTCTTTTGTAATATATTTAGCAAAATTTTTGTCTTAGTCATCATCATCACCCATTAAGCATTTATGAAATGTTACTTTGTTAAATGTGTTCAACTCTGAATGTTTATCTAAAGACTCTAGAAAAATGAATGAGATTTAACGCAACAACATTAACGATTTGTTTCAATTCAGTAAACAAATTGGTAGAATCGCATTCCTTTTGCTGTCATTGTTGTTGTTATTTGTAAGTATGTGGCCATCGAGGTTGTTTTTTTGTATACAATTAAGAAAACATGTTTTAATAAAAAAATCAATGATTCAGCAAAGAGCATTTACTGAAAATTAAATTTATTTTTAGACAAGCTTTTGTTTGAAATTTTTTGGTGCTAATTTTTCTGTGCAGTTTTCTTTGGAAGAAAGAAGTTAGCTCCATCTGTCCTTCCGTCTTGTTACTGCAACCAAATGAAGTGTGAAAGTCTATACTTTCAAATTACCTAAAAAAATCCACCAACTTTTACCAATCATTGAGCAAACTGTTTAAGATAGAAAAAATATATATACAAATTATTTATTTTTAATATTTACTTCTTAGAAATATTCTCAGAAATATTTCTTTCTAACAACAGTGTTTTAAAATACAGTACAAAAACGGAAACAAGGGAACTCGATTTTAATTATTGTTCGACGTTTTTCTCAAAAATTTTTCAAAACTAAAATGTTTTCTTTTCAATATTGCAAGAGAAGAGACTTTGAAAATTACTGTAGTGTAAATTTTAGATCGATTAAATCGTGCACGCTACATCA
This sequence comes from Panzeria rudis, assembly GCA_956483635.1. Lineage (NCBI taxonomy): Eukaryota > Metazoa > Arthropoda > Insecta > Diptera > Tachinidae > Panzeria > Panzeria rudis. The sequence continues at coordinate 87,749,284 of OY101449.1, read as the reverse complement.
AACATTGGCCTAATATAGTGACTTTTTCTACGAAATTCTGGATTAATCGCTTAAGACAAGAACACCCCACCGAGCCTTTCAAATTGCTTTACAACTTATATTAGATATCTTTTATATAATAAATCTCGCTTTTAACTGCTATCCGCCCACTCAAAAATGTCGTCAGGAGAGCAGATTTTCTAAAAATAGTTAAATTTTCAGAAGCTTTTTAATTGTTTTGTTCTTGCTTTTTTGCTATTTATTAAGAGACATAACCGTCATCTTAAGTTTAAAAATTTTAATGATATATTAAATGGGAATTTTTTTTATTAATGTTTAATACAAAAAATATGTGAAGAAAATACGTATAGCCAAAATAGAATGGCAAAAGAGCATTGCGTGGTATACATAATACGATAGTATACTATTATATGGCTCATACGTCACAGTATTTCTTATGCTGACTTTAGACGACATGTATTTTACATCTGACTTGTCAAATTTCCCACTGCAAAAGTGATACATGCCGTGTGAAACATATGAAACATTGTCAGATGACATTTACAGAAGCAAAGTCAGATGAACAATTTTCAATTAGAGCGTGTTCTATTTTCATCTGACAAGGCATCTGACATCAGCTGTATTAAATTATCAAAATTGTGGTTTGGCTGAAAAAACATTAAAAAGCAAAGAGCGATTTATATATTTACGAAAATTGTGCAAAAACTCAGCTGTTTTGAACACTCAGAGGTTATGTCAGATGTAATTGCACATGTAAGTGTGAAAGCAAATATTACAAACCGTCTGTAAATTGACAATTTTGACAAACATGCGAAGTTACATATGTCTCACACACCTAACAAGCCATATGTAAAAAACATGTCGTCTAAAGTCAGCATTGTTTTACCAAATTGTCCAAATACAGTTCGGCAAATTCGAAAATAATATTTTTTTAGATTTTTTTTATTTATAAGCAGGGCTCGGCCTTTCATGCAACTAAAAACTGATTTTAAGCGCTTAACAAATGCATCTAAAAATGAAAAATATTCGCAAGAATATGCATTTACCTACGAACAAAGTACCAAAACTAAAATAATAATATGAAAATGTTTTTTTTTATTTTTTTATCATTATTAGAAAAAAAACAGAAAAGTTGCTCCAGTAAGGCAAAATAAATTTTTTTTTAAATTTATTTTAGACCCACATCTGAAAGACAATTTTGTTTCCAATATATCAAGCGTAAAATTAGTTACCTCTGACCAAATATGAGAAAGTTACAACATATTTAGTAAACACATCAAAATTTTAATTTTCATTCGTTGGCCCTCAGGTCAGTGCGAGTTTTTGCTTAAAAGAAAGGTCGACATATTGCATATCAACACTGTATTCAGATTTTTATAATTAAAATTTTTATGAAAGACCTACGACAAAACAAGTGGGAAAATGGTGCTATGTGGTGTTTTGTGAATATTAATTTTTTTCTTAATGCTATAAAATCGTTCATTATTATTATGTAATGAAATATTGCATTTATATAGGAATTTATGTGAAAACTATGTTTTGTTTCTGACAATCATTATAATTCCTAAGAATGTTCCAATAAATCTAAAAAATAGGACGATTTTCAAAGGGTGCATGCCTACCAAAAATTGTAAATTCGATTAAGTTGGTTTTCAAAAATCATGCCTGTGAAGACACTTTTTAGACATGTATATAATAATTATTTTATCATTGAGAAAGAAATTTTATAGAGAAAACAATTATGGTGCTTTTTTGGGCAAAAATTTTCATAAATTAAAAATTTCATAATTTTCAAATTAAAGATTGTATATTTTCCAACTCAGAAAGAATACTTCAATCAACCATTTTTTTAACTATTCGAAACTTTGTCATGTAACTAACAAAGAAATAGTTGTGACAATCGGTTGTTATTTGAATCCGATATCTTAAAAATACTGCACCAAGGATTTGAAAAATTGAGAAATTTTTTTAAATGATTACCCTCGCTAGCTGTACAAGATATTTGTTTAACCAAAGACTTTTTTAGAATTTTACAAGGTATATAAGGACACCAAAAATTTTTGGAATCGAGTAAGAAACAGAGATATACAAGCGTTGAAAAATTTTACATGACCGATGTGCATTACTTTGCACTTCATACCTCTGAACCTGAGAAATATGGGAAGCTCATCTTCCTAAATTTAAGAAGAACACTCCTCTGATATCTCCATGAAAATTTTAGAAATAGATGATATATTTCTAAAATAATTAATTCTGCCCCACTGGCATTTTTCTTATACTCATACTCCACACAAATTTTTTTAATTAAAATTCAAAATCGGATGCTTGCATTAAATCTATTGTAACTTTCTAAATTTTTGCCCGATGTTAACAATTTTACTTTTCGTACGTTGGGAACAAAATTTTATTTAAGATATGGGTTAAAGCAAAAATAAAAAAATTTTTGTTAGCATTTCAAAATGGTGAATTTTGAAACAACGCAAAAAGTAATTTTTTTTTAAATATAAAGGCTTGTAATTCAGTGAATTTTTATCTGATCAACACAGTATAAATATGACCTGACAGAGAAAAAACATATCTATGCAACAATGCCAAATTTGCTCAATTCAAGTAAACAGTCCTCAAGATTTTTGGAAATATCTTTGAAAAACGGCTCTTAAGAAACAAAAATTAATGCCATATTCTTATTCAGAAGCCCCAATTTAGCTTAAAAAACATACCATCTTTGAGGTGAATTTTTTGTGAACTAGTGTTATTTAATGCAACCGAAGTTTAGTTGCGTTGCCAGTCGGCAACTGCAAATTAATGGTTGCCAGAAAGGCCTAAATAGTGACTGAAATTGACAGCTCTCAGTTGCCAATTGTCATCAGTAGTGTATCACTTTCTGCAACTAGCAACCCAACTGAGTCTCAGTTGCCATTCATAAGCGACCCATTAATATTTAAAAAAAATTGAGAAATATGCATTAACAATTTTTTTATTACTCCAAAAATATATAATTATTGCCAAAATATTCAAAAATATGCACCTAGCAGTAAAATATGCAGCTACAAATCGATGCCAAACTACTTAAAATTTGATGATTCGCATAGATAATTAGTCAATACCTCTTTATCTATCACCACATAAAACATGCATTTGCATGAAAGTCCGATCCCTATTTATAAGAAATACAATGAGAAAAAGATCATTGTAGCTGTAGTGGAAGTGCCCAATAATATTGATGAGTCAATCAGTGAGTGAGTGAGTGAGTGAGTCAGTGAATAGGTTCTAAAATATGCGCTTCAAACTTCACCTATAAGTTTATCTCTGTAGGGAAACCATATGCTTTAAGTTTCCTAGATAGGTGGTGAAGTGCTTAGAAGTGATGTATTTATGAATACTGTTTTTTTATTTCACGCCACTGTGAGATGTACATACTTAGAAACACACCAGATGATCTCCAGTTTTGAACACAATGTCTCCGGCTTTTTTTTATTAATAGTTCTCCACTATTTGGTGTCTTAACCACGCACATTAGCCCATATCCCAAAGAATTGTTTTAAAAATATAGTCAAATATGAATATGCAATTTTCAAAATTCTCTCCATATATAAATATGTATATTTCTAAATCCATTAAATTTATGTGTTTTAATGTAGAATATAAAATCACTTTCTCTTTATTAAAATGTTATTCAGTGTTTACTTATTCTAATAATAATTTATGTTCTATTAAATGCTACTTACAGATGAGAATCCTGCTGCCATGCAAAAAAGTGGAGCAAACAGCTTTCACTACAATCGCAAGGGACTTCTTATGCCTCTGATTTGTGCCGTTATCATCGTAGCCATTGCTGCAAATTCCAGCCCCTATATATAAAATAGTATACAATACTGTAGATGGAAAAGGATATGCAAATGACGTCGGTTACTGTTTTTGCTGCTGGCTGTCATCAACAAGTATAATAACAACAATAACAACTATAAAAAATAGTAATAACAGGCAATTCTTGCATGATGCTATCGTGACTACGATTGCATATGATGTTTAAAAATATGCTGTTAGGCTTCATAGATTTAATACGACAACACCAGCAACTACTTTTACAATATAATCTGCCACATTAACACTCACAACAACCTACAACTTATGCAATATAATGATTGTGCTAATGTTTTTGTTGCTGTTTGTATAACAAGTAGTGCAAGTGATGCAATTACATTGACAGAAGATATTTTCATAACTACATTTTGCACTGTTGCTAATAGTGATAGTGGTGATTGTAGAAAATGTCAGCTGTTATTCGAAATATAGAATTTATGTTTGTCAAGGTCTTTTAGTTACAAATTTCTTAAAAATTTTTAATATGTATGTCAATATAGAGACATGCTGATACATTAATAAAAGAATATGTCAGGAATATTATGTAAGTGTGACAGTTCAATACATATTTATAGAGAATATCGTTAACTCACTAATTCATACAACTAAATGCGCAGAATAAATATCAACAATATCGTCTTATAAACATATTTGTGTATATACGAACATAAATTTAAATTTATTCTTTACATTTTTGTTGCTGATTTCTATAGAAAATTCTGATTCACAATTTACCTTCTAAATTCTTAGAATTGGTTATATAAAAAATATAATAAAATATAAAAATATAAACAATTTTATACATTGAAGAGATTGTTTTTAAATGTTAATATATATTTTTAAAATCACAAACAGAAATATCGCTAGCTGCAAATCATGCAAAAAATTATATAGCTATTTTTAGAATAAGAATGGTTAAGAACTCTACTAAAGTTGAGACTCATACCAAATATCTGAAAGGTGCTTGTGTGTGTTTAAGATAATGTATTATGTAAGTAGGACGTAGTTTTAATTGGACTGTTCACTGCACACATCGATTAACTCCACTTTAGGAATTTTGCGAATGGAAATTAAGAAGACTATTTTGTGACCTGCTCCACGAAAAGGGACCTCTGCGCCGAAATTTTTTTTTTACTTTTTGAGTGATTCTTATAGGAAAAAAAACGCTCTTTAAAATGCCGCAAACCGAAAGTTTCTATGTCTTTTAGTTTGTTTACAAATCACCTGTAAAGATGAACATAATTAATGAAAAAATTGAAAAATGTGATATAATCAGATAATATATATAATATTTTAAATTTAAAAAAAGTTCAATATCAAAATATATCAAAATTTTACTCTTTTTTACTCCTAACACGCTTTTTTGGTGATTCTTCTGTATTTTGCTGCTTTTCACCTTTGTCTGATTTTTTTAGGAAGTTCTTCCAGTTTTTTTGTTATTTTCATCTCCGATTTATTCACCATTGTAGCACGTTTCTTTATAGATTGTTTATCTCCGTCTTTGTTTCTGCTTTTCACATCAGCTTGAGCTTTTTCAACTGCAGCTGTCTTCTTAGGGAGTTTTTCCACTTTTTCTACCGATTTTTTAGGAGTCTCAGTTTTGTTTTCAGTCAGTTTTTTTTTGTTCTTATTTTGTTTGGTGACTGCCTTGTTTTCGGTTGATGTAAATTCTTCGGATTTCGCTGCCTTCTGATTCATCGGTTTTTGTGGCTTCGGAGCCACATCATCGCATTTTTTCTTATCGAAAACAAGCTCTCTTATATTTTTGTATAAATACCATTGTCTTTCTAAGTTTAATCCATCCGGAGTAATAACGTTAGGATAGGATAAATCATCGGTGCAGATACGTAGCTCAAATTTTGTTGTATCCTGGCTATCTGCGAATAATTTCGCTTCCACACCATCCTTACTAATGGTGAAGTGGTAAAAGGTCGTAATTCCAACTAATGGCTTGAAAAACTTCTTGAAATATTCAACCCAATCATACCATGTGACGTTTTCCATTGTCACTGGTTTATTACAGCCGGAGGGAGAAGAGGCAGTCACACAGTTCTTGATATCTTCGTAAGTATCAATATTAGTGATGGCGTACTTGGGTTTAAAAATTCCAAAGTATCTATCTGGCGAAAATTTGGTGTGCCCCGTTAGAAGAAAGTTTAAATATATCTGTTTGTTTAATCCTCTGGCCACTCTCCATATAAGGTATCCAAGAACCGCATTATTTTAATTTTGCGCAACGCAGTTGTCACTAAATAATATCAAGGTTTTGCCAGGTACAGATGAGGTTGAAAGATGGTGATGCAATAATCTGATAGTACAATTTGGGCCTTTTCCTATTTCGTCTTGTTCATCAATCAAGTAGAAAAACTGAAAAGAAAAAAATGTTAAGATCGTCAAGGTCACATTCTGTGAAGGAATTAAAAAATTCAATAATGAATGAAAAGGTACCTGCTTCTTCAATAATTCATTATTAATGCCGAACACTGAGCACTTTCTACCAGCCTTAAAATATGCACTGCCCGGCTGCTGAGAACTGACGGGGTAATTGACGTTTTGTGCAAAATCAAAAGACCGTACATCGGCATCTTCATTGGTTTCTGTGCAAAATTTCTTGTAGTAGGCACGTTGACTCTTTGCTTTTTGGATATGATCCATGAAAGAAGAAATTCGTTTTTCTTTTTCTTCATCTCCGCAATTTTTCAGCTGAGAAATCACCAGCGTATTCTCTGTACAAAGAATTTCAATGATTAGTTACACATTGTTCATTTTTACACATAATAATAAATTATTTTAAAAATATCTCTGCAAACGTCGCATAAGTCATCGGAGGGTTTCATAATGGTGATATATGGTACATAAAGGTTCCAGATTTTCCTGAATGACTGATTACTCAATTTTCTATCTTCTGGTTGAAGTGAAGATATGTACGTTCGATACAAAGATGATTTTATTTCAGATGAGGGGAGTTCCATTACTTTATAATCTTTGAAACGAGGCATACGTCCGGGTAATGGAATCGGTAATTGATCTGCCGTACTTTTTATAAAATCTACTTTTCTTCCGGGTGCAGTGCGGCCGGATTAGTGCAGGGTTTGTTCTTCGATGCGTGAATTCGCATCACAACACCGTGGCGATCGAAATGTGCGATCTTCAGTCCACAAACGTTTAGAAATAGAAACATTTTGCGGCAGATGGGGAACTGATGAAAGTAAAAAAGTACGTGACCTTTTGAGCTGTCTTGAGTTGACTTACGTCCATACTTGATTTTCGCCAATATATCTTTATAGGCGTCATTGAAATCGTCATGCCCTTTACCAGGCTGACTTTGGCTTAGAATATCGAAATCTTGTTCATCTTTCTGTAATTCGAAAAAGTTATTTCTTGCAAAAATAATTCGTTCTTCCGGAATTACAGTATTGCATCCATTCGTACAGCAAGGTTTTTCTAAAAACTGCGACCAAGTTTGCTCTTCCTCAATATCTTGAAGAGATAATTGCAGCGCTTCTGAAACTTCTGGCGATGAAAATGTATCCGACTCATCACTGACTATAGGAAAGCATTCTTCCAAACAATCGCTGAAGTATTGTTCTTCAACACTCTTAAATTTGTCTTCCAGACACATTTTCTTACATTAATTAAGATTTATTTTAACCTGAAATTAATTATTAATAATAATAATAGGTTTTTAACTGTTAGAAATATTTGTCATAGTGGCAACACTGCATAGTGAACATCGTACAAAGTACCAGAGAGTCGAAATACATCGCCAGATGATCAGGTTGAAGGAAGAATTGCATAATCATGCGCAAAACACGGAATAACGAAGCGCCTTTTTTAAACGCGTTTTTCTCAATAACTTCTTTTCGGCGCAGAGGAGCAAGTCACATATATCCCTTAACGTTTTTTTCCCATTTTTTCATTTTGGAAATTTTTTTTCATTTGCTTTTTTGTTTAATTTAATTTTTTATTTTTTAAGTTTTTTTCGTTGTTTTGGCGCTTTTTTTCATTTTATTGATTTTTTTTTGTTTTTTGGGGATTTTTTGTTTTATAATTTTTTTTGCCGATTTTTTAGTTTTAGTTTTTTTTTTAACGTTTTCCCGCTTTTTGACCATATTTTTAGTTTTAGGGATCTATTTAAGTTTTGGCGCTTTTTTCAGTTTTTGCACTTTTTTCGGTTTGGGGATTTTTTCGGTTTTTGGTGATTTTTGTTTGTTTTACTGATTTTTTGTTTATTTTTACACTTTTCTTTTTTGGCGATTTTTTTCAGTTTTTGGCGATATCTTTTTGTGCGCTTTTTTTCGTTTGGAGCTTTTTTTCTTTGGTTTAATGATTTTTTCCCATTTTTTGCAATTTTTTCCTTTTTTAATGATATATTTAGTTTTAGCGAATTTTTCTAAATTTTTTGTGCTTTTTCGCTTTGAAGACTTTTTTCGGTTGTTGGAGTTTCTTAGTTTTTTGGCGATCTTTTTAGTTTTGGTGATTGTTTTGTTTCTTAGCGATTTTTTTCGGGACTTTTATTCATAAAAAATCAAATGAATTCATGGTTGACGCGCCTTTACTAGTACAACGAACGATATCTTAAGACAATTATATATTAAAATCTCTTAATCGGTTTTCTATGGCTCTTTTCGTAGTTCGTAAATTTTTTGACAACAGATTTAGGATCTGTGAACTAACTTGTTAATAGTCGCGCTGTAATATTTTCTGTGTTATATACTCCATTCGTTGGGAAAGAGTATATAAGATTCGGCACAGATAGTTTGTAAACTATGGACTCCTAAACTATTGAACCGAACTAGCTAAAATTTTCTCAAAGTATTGCTGATGATCTGAAAGGAACAATAGGCTATATGTTTTTAAAATATTGTAAGTGGGCGTGGCACTTCCCATGCAAAAGAAATTTTTATTTTAGGATATTTGTGGAACTAATGCAGCTAAAGACTTTAAAAATTGTGCGAGTAACTCTTTTTTAATGTTTTTAAAGATATATTATTAAGGAGTAAACAAGTAGGCGTGGGCACCTCCCATATATAGCATATATTTTAACGTATCATGGGAACTAATACGGTAAAACACCCAAGATTCTGTAGAAGTTGCTCCTATGATTTTATGCATTGTTCTAGAAAAAAAAAGTAAAACAAAAATTGTGGGCGCGGCACCTCCCATATAATTTTTTAATATGCTTGGAGCTAATGCAGCAAGAAACTTGGAATTTTCTGTGAGTAAAGCTTTCTATAGTGTGCGTTGTGATTCAAAAATAAGTCGGATCTGGACATGAGGGTGTCGCACCTCCCATAAGGAGCAAATATTTATTTTGAGATATCTTAAAAACTAGTTAATATAGGGAGAGCCTTGAAATTTTCTAGAAATAACTCAGTCGATATTGTTGTCTGTGGAAAAAATTTCAAAATTGGATAAGTGGGCGTGGCGTGGTGCCTCTGATACAGAGCAAATATTTATTTTGCGATGCTTTCAAAACTAGCACCAGTGGACTGATTTTTCTGAAATGTTTACAGCTATTACTGATGGCGCATTCCATACAGAAGAAACTTTTACTTTAAATTATCTTGGAAGCCAAGACAGTCAGAATTTTTAAATATTTTCGCGAGTATTAACGTCAAAACCAAGAATAGTATTATAGAAGTGAACCTGTCAAATAGATTAATTGTATAAATCATATAACCGAAGTAAAATATATATTAAAGCAGAAACAAATTTTAAAAATTTGTTTTTATTTTCATACAAACTTTTCACCATGTTTAAAATGAGAATTTCACTTTAGTGCCATGATTTACACAATTAGGACTTGAATATATACATATTTTTTAATATTTTAAATAAACAAAATTGAAAAATAATGGTATTTTTTTAAAGTTCGACTAAAAATTCATAACTCAAGTATTTTTTTCTTTTCATAACAAAGGGGCAGGCGCGGATACAAGGAGGAGGAAGGGGATATCCCCCCCCCCAAAACGAGTAAATTTGTATAGAATTTCTAAAAGAAGTCTGGAAAATTAGTATGTTTTACTTAGAAGTTCCCCCCCCCCCCTCCCCACCAAAAGCTTAAGCTGGATCCGCGCCTGCAAAGGGGATATCTTAACGAATCCAACGGCTTTTAGCTAGGTAAAAACAAATTTCGCCAGAGAGAATTATTTTAAATATTAAAATTTAAGATTCGCAATATTCTTGTTAAAGCAGCACTTACCAAAAATCTCCAAATGGCGTTAATCGAAGTGTGCAGTACAAATATTGTTGAAAAATTAAAAAAAAAAAGAATCAAGAGAAAGAAATATTTGTGTATACTTAAAATAATAACACATACTAGTGCATTTCATTTAGAGAATTATTTTGAAATTCAGAAATTCATTTATTTGACTAAAAAAAACTTTTAATATTTTGCATAAAAATTTAAAAGTTATAAGCCATTTTGAGATTTTTGCAAGTATGAACTATCGTTAAGCCTAAGACAGTTCAATAAGATACATATACATATGTATCCGCGAATTCAAGCTAATTCGCTGTAACTCTGACTGACAAACGTCAAATGAAGCAGCTAAATTAAATTTTATTCGATACAAAATTGTCATTTTCGTTTATGTTTTATAGAAATTATTAAAGTTTTTTCCACATTAATGAAGCAACATTAAATGAAATTTATAAAATTATTCCAACTTCCATCCGAGGTAGAAGGATAAAAAATACGACGAAAAAATAATTTTAAAAGATATTTTTGGGTATGATTTAGGATCAATCAACTTTCTGGAGGTTTTCGAATTCGATTAAATCACTTTTTCTACTTCATACATCGACTCACCGCCCTAACATAGTCTAAGAACTTTCGAATTATCGCCTACCGATTATCTAACTTTTAGAACGACTTACATATGAGCCAAAAATTTTACCGCTGACGAGTCGTTTTAAATATACGATCACTTGAGTTGTCATTTCTAAACACATATTGTAAATAAACATCTCTTTTTTATTAAATGCTAGTTTGAATAGTAACAGGCAATTTAACAACACGACTATAATAGGCATCTTATAAGTTTGAACTAAATGTCAGTAACAGTAGTGCTTGTAATTATTGGCATTTATTAAATTTCAGCTTCCTATGTGAAATTTTTAAGTAGGCAAAAAGGAATTGAGGCAGCACATACTGAAAAAATCCACCTCAACAGACATGCAATTTTGAAAAATAAGAAATAAAAAAACGGCAGTATTGATAGATGCTTGTTAAAACGCACAGTGGCTTGCAGTGAGTACTAGTGGAAGTAAAACTTGTAAGCAATTAGCTTTGTCTACAAATAAGAAATGATGCTTTAAAAGAATGTTTTGAATTTTTGAAGCCATACAACTTTGAGATTAGAACTCTGTAATATAAAGCCTTTTTTCATAATAAAGTTTGTTAGTTTATTAAGAGAGACATGACATCATTTCCAAGGTATACTTACAAAACTTTCAAAGTGGTGAAGTGTCTCTTCTATTTTTAGATGGTGTTTTGTTATATATAAATTTAATTTTACATATACATAAATCATTTTGGAGAAAACAATACGAGTGTTTATTATTTCATGTCATAAAGGTTGTTAGTGGTAGGATGACTATCAGCATATGGGCAAATCCTGCGTGACAAACATTTTTTTGGTCTTTCAAGAGAGATGCTTTCAAATTATGCAATGTGTTTAATGGGATTTAATTGTACTTTCGAATGGCATAGAACATACTTTTTTGATAGGTATTTGTTTCAAAATAGTTGACAGGGTGGCCCAAAATGAACGAAGGGGTTTGAGTAGTCTATAACTCCATAATTTTAATATTGTTTTCTTGTATTTTTTCAGATTGTTGCACAGAAGATTTGGGAAATTGAAACCGGAAAGGTTTACTACTGAACAACGAAAAATTTCAAAATTTTCGAAGCCATCGCTCGAATTTTTTTCGACTATTATTTTTTTAGGTTGGGCCATGGTCTCTGACTTATTTACGTATGTACGACCTTTAAAATACTCCAAGGAAAAAGATTCAGAAGCGGCTTAGACCGGCTAATAAAATCACTGCTTCTTAAAATAATGCGTTCGATGAAAACGCTCCGTTGCAGTGTCATTGTTTCTCTAGCGGTATGATCATTGTTCAGAAATAGACCTTTCCAGTTTAAATTTCCCAAATCTTCTTTACAATAATTTCCGAGATAATCGAAAAAAATAGTCACTACCTTATTTTCAAGATAGGGGTCGGTCTCGATCACCTCCGACCTCGAAAACGCAAACTTAAGGTAAGGATCATATGTGTAACTAAACACATAAAAAATAGCATCCTATATAAAATGCAAGGTTGGATCATTTTTCGGTGTAGTAGGTATATCCCTGCCATTCATCAATAGATCACCCAAAAAAAATTTTCTTTATATATATTTAAGGTAAAAGATACAGCACATTACTGCATCAACATATATAAACAGTTTTGACAACATCAAAATTCTGTATTTGGTGGACCATTTCTTGGATTTGCCCATT
>OY101449.1:87652961-87736710 GCA_956483635.1 Panzeria rudis | reverse complement strand
TATATATATATATATATATATATATATATATATATATATATATATATATATATATATATATATATATATATATATAATATGTATATATTAATATATATATATATATATATATATATATATATATATATATATATATATATATATATATATATATATATATATATATATATATATATATATATATATATATATATATATATATATATATATATATATATATATATATATATATATATATATATATATATATATATATATATATATATATATATATATATATATATATATATATATATATATATATATATATATATATATATATATATATATATATATATATATATATATATATATATATATATATATATATATATATATATATATATATATATATATATATATATATATATATATATATATATATATATATATATATATATATATATATATATATATATATATATATATATATATATATATATATATATATATATATATATATATATATATATATATATATATATATATATATATATATATATATATATATATATATATATATATATATATATATATATATATATATATATATATATATATATATATTTAGAAATAATATACATAGAAAGAACATAAACTAAATTTAATTATATATATATATATATATAATATATATATATATATATATATATATATATATATATATATATATATATATATATATATATATATATATATGCAAGGGGCATAGTTTCGATACAGTAAAAATCATTCCTTTTTCCAACTGAATTTGGTAAAGTATGGAAAAACATTCATAAATAGATTTGAAATTTTTCTCTAGTTCTTATTAAAATCGGAGAAAACGTAAAATTATAATTTAATAATATTATTCGCATACTTTGAGGATATATTTTTATGTGCTGCATAGTTTGAAAACATGTTTTTAAATTAAACAAGTGATAAGTGAAATATTGTATGGCCAGATGTTTGATATGTTTAACTACACTTTTACTGCCGCCGTCAGCTTTTTGGACAAGGCAACGAACTTTAGGTGTATGTTAGCCAGTGGTGCTAATGCTAAAAACACTAAAAACAATTCGAATTATATAAAAAAGAAAGCAAAATAATGTTTTACTATTAAGAATTGGTATACTATGAAAGTGCGTGCGGTCTATTTTTTAATAATAAATTTGGGCATTTTTAACGAGACTTATATTTTACTCGCTGTCTGTTCGCCACGCCCATTTAAAGTAAATGTGCATTTAATATATTTCTACTTAACCGAGTCCTACAAAACATTGCATTGACATTGGATTCGTTTGGCAATAGAATTCTATAGCTAGAAAAGTGGGCAGCGCCACGCCTATAAAAAGTAAATACGCATTTTTAATTATTTCTACTTACCAGATTTCTATGAAACTTTGCACACATATTTGGTTTTTCTAATATCCCGTTTTAAAAACGTAATATAAAAAGAACTTTTTTCCAATCATTTATTAAACGGTTTTATTTATTATACCTTGTTTGTGTGCTATTTGGTTGGAATCTAGTAATTGAAAATTTACCACCTTCCTGTTGATGGATTGATTTGAAATTTAATATTCGCCTTTACTATTGATGCCATTACAGTGTGGTTAAAAAAGTGTGCTCTATCACAAAGTAATATGTGGTTTTACCCCCTTTCTGTTAACCGATTGAACTGCAATTTAGTAAATACCTTTATTTTTGATGACAATAGAATTTTGTGATTGGAAAGTAGGCGTCGCCACGCAATGTTTGTGTTTTGGTTGCGTCAAAAGTAGTAGTTGAAAATTTACTTCTTTCTTGTTGACGGATTGATATAAAATTTGGTACACACCTTTAGTTCTAATGACAATACGATTATATGTATTCAGTATTCTTCTAAATCAAATATGGCTTCCGCCAGAAAATGGCGGAACATTTGTTTAAATACCCCTCAATATGGATAGCAAATGACAATACTTTACTATAAGAATACAGTACGCAATGAAAAAATCCAATTTCAAACTGGTGGCCAACACGAAATTTTGGATTCATATTATTTTTATCCTCTTATATCGGTATTAGCGATGTTAAGAATATACATTTTTGAGTATTCGCGAATAGGAATGCGAATATCTGCGCCAATATTCACAAAATTCGAATACAATTAATCAATTTGAGCTTTACCGCCACTTATTTATGCCCCAATTATGATACACATTTTTTGTCAAGTTATCAGATTGCTTAGAAATGAGGCGGTATTTTTCATATGAAGAACTTGGTTCACATTTTGATCTCAGTACTTTTAATGTCTGAAATTTTTGGATAGGAACAGTTTTGGTTTTGAAATTGTCCTGTATCCCCTCGTGGTCCTATTTTGAAAAACTTTGTGTCCTAGATTCAGATGCATATTTTTTAAAGGTGCAGTGCAATAAAGCCATGTGCAAGAAGGTCATATGGCATTATTTCTCAATCAATTGAGAAATCAGAAATGCTTCAAATACTATTGAGCAATAAGGCCATACTCAAAAAATGAACATTTGGGAAAAAAGCCATATATTTATTTCTTCATAATATTGTTGGTTTTCTTCATTATTTTTGCTTTGTATGTTCGAGTATTTATACACATACATATACATATATGTTATTCCACGGCAGATTTATTTACTTATTTAAATTCTTGAGGAAGGATTATATCCACTCGGTATATTGAAAAGCGGCTTCGCTGAGTGAAGTTTTCTTCATAGCCGGCCTTCTGTCGGGCTTATGGGTTTTTTACTCTTGGTATATCGAAAAACGGCTTCGCTGAGTAAAGTATTCTCCATATCCGGCATTTGGCCGGGCTTAAGGGTTTTTTCCATTCGGTATATCGAAAAGCGGCTTCGCTGACTAAAGATTTTTGCATAACCTGCCTTCGGCCGCGCTTAATGATATATCGAAAAGGGGCTTCGCTTAGCTAAGATTTTCTGCCTACCCAGCCTTTAGTAGTGCGCAAGGATTTTCTTCTCTGAAAGCCTTTATTTGACAGACGTAGAGAAGGAAACCAATAAGCCCGCATAAAGAGAAAATCTTAACTCAACGAAAGTGCTTTTCGATCCACCGGGATGAAAAACCTCAAGACTTTATTGCAACTATTTCCTTTATAGAGATGAAAATAAACCCTATTAGATCAAAATTGATAGCTGATAGCTGCGTTGTGGAGCTGCTCAAAACATAAACCGTAATAAGTAAATATGTACATAACCTACAAACTAATAACTATATTTACATACATATACGATCAAAAAGAAATCATATGGTGAAGTTTAAACGTGATCGGAATATTTCTACAACTGCAACACCTCAAGCAGTTTATAAAAACTATATGCACCAGTTTTCAAAAGAAAATATTTATTTTACTATCAATATCAATAAATTTAACATGATTCGCGACCATACACATAGTAAAAGTGTATAACTAAATTGTTGGCTTACCTTAAACACATTTTAATGGAACAGACTTATAACTCTAGTCCTCTAAAAAGTCAAAAATTAAATCGAGTTGATTTAAAAATGCTCGATTTAGAAAAATTAAATTGAATAGTAGAAAAATTTGTTCAAACTTTTTTGAAGTTTTCTATTTTTTACAGTTTAATATATCATATTTGAAATATCATACTTTAAATCATATATAGTAAGTAACATATGATTTAAAGTGCATCAATGGTGGATTCGGTTTATAGAACAAATACGTATTATATATATATATATTTTATTAAATTTAAATTTTAAATTTAGTGATTTTTAAAATATTAAGCTTTTTTGGTGCTTTTCGAAGTTGAAAACTCTGCTAGACCTGAGAACTTACAAGAACATTACCACAAATATATGAAAGAAGTAGCTAGCTGTCTCTTTTATGTTTGTAATTGAATAATTCGTAACAAATGTTTAAAACGTATTGTAGTGTATTCTGTTTCATATTCTGCAAGGCAAAACTAACAGGTGAGCTCACTAGGTCAGCTAACCTTATAGTACGTTTCCATTATGAGCAAAACAGGTCGTTTTGAGCAAAATATCTCGAAACGTTTCCATTATGTTGTAAGTGTTTTTAAGTTCGAATTTTTGTAATAAGTTTGAAGTTTTCATTGTTTTCCTTACATTCTTCTTCGAAAATAATATGCGCGCCATATTTATTGCCATGTGGCCGTAGAACAGTGTAATTTTTTCGCATTTTTCAATTACAGTAAATGGATTACCCGAAATTGCATTTCTAATCTTACAGGCTACGTAGTGTTGCATTACCGTATTTCGACATAATTTGGAGCAAAACAGGCTGTTTCCTATACATGACAATTGTATGGGAAAACATATAGGTAAACACGCATTTTGCACAAAACACGCATTTTGGCCCAAAACACGTATATGGAAACGTACTATTACTCGCTTAAACGGCAAACCTTGTGGAGTGATGAAATTATCATAATACCATCACTGTCGAACTCTATATAGACTTCAAATTCGACAATTTGTAGTAGATTAAAGAAAATAAGCTACATTTTTCTTTAATCTAGTAAAAAACGCCTAATTTTCGCCACGAAAACGCCAACCACGATAAGTGGGATTACCTTCCTTACGATATTTGACAGCAATATTGATTATTATTTTATCATGTTAATCATATGAGAACACGTTGATATTTAAGCTCACAATGAAAACAAAATGGTTATTATGCATTTCTGAGAAAACGATGTATTTTTGTTTTTTATGAACATAAAAAATAATATTGAACATGGAACTTTGTTTCTACACAATTTTTTCGTAATATTATTTATTATTTCAATAGATTATTAATTGCATTGATTTTATAAAAACGCCAAACACAGTACAGAAATATGAAACATAGGTAGATTAATACAGGTATTGGTAAAAACACAGCTGTTTATTTTTTCATTATTGGAACTGTCAAAAGTTGTTTATTTCTTACAGCCTGTTGAAGTGATAAAAGAAAAAGATAAAACAAAAAAGTAAAATGAAAAAAATAATATATCAAGACTTGATTTTTGACACTTCGTGCAACGAAACAACAATAAAAACCCATGTTGTATTTGTTTTAGTATTACCACTACCTTTTTGGCACTTCGTGCAACGAAACAATGTTGTTTTTGTCGAGTTGTATTTGTTTTAGTATTACCACTACCTGTATTAATCTACCTTGTATGAAACAGAAGCGTTTTATCATGGTAGAATAATATACAAGGTAGCCCTGGAACGTCAGCTGATTATTTTTTTATTTGCTTTTTTCATGACGCGAACTGTCAAATGTTGTGTATATGTGAAATAACTACGTTGAACACACAATACCATACGTATGTTTGCTGCTCCTGTCCCTGCAGACAAAGTAGCTGGTATGTAGTTGGAACTATACTAGTTGCTTGTTGCTTCAGACTAGTTGCCTATCTATCCTTTTTTCATATATCGAACTATCGATTTTAACATTAGGTTGTCATAGGAGACCAACTAGTTCGTTTGTATACAGTTATAACCCACTTGGAGTCCTAGTTATAGTAAACTAGTGCGCTTACTAGTTTTTTATTAAGAGTTTTGTAACTCTTAAAAAAACTTTGGCTCAACAGGGGTACGAACACACTTTCCTCATACTTTAAGGCACGTACTCTACCCACTGAGCCACATTCTACTTATTTTTTTAATAGCTAAAAATATGTTTTATATAAATTCGTATACCTGAAAATTTTTTCCCTTTTTGGCTAGTATCGTTTCTAGTCTCGATACAACTAGTAAAATTATTGTTCTTTTTTGACCAGTAACGTTACTAGTCTTGTTACAACTAGTAATATGACTGTCGTTTTTTGACTACCTACTATCATTACAACTAGTAATATGACTGTCCCGAAGCGTTACTAGTTGTGACGTTAGCTGCTGGGGTTATGCAAACACACACATACCCTCTCTATTAATGTTTGACATTTTCTATCCCAAAATGTACATTTGTATTAGTTATGCGGCTACCTGTTATATTATTCTACCATGCGTTTTATATTTGCAATAATTGCAAGGCAAATTCATACCAGGTAATCTTACTAATAAAACAAGTACAACATGTAAAAAAAACCATAAGCATTTTGTTTTTGTAAAATCATTGTTCGTACTCAAACTCACAAAGCAAATAGTGTATTTTGACATCCGACCATGAAGAAAACGCAAAAAAAGTTGACAGCCGTGTTTATAAGTTCGCCTGTAGTGAATTCGCCTTGAATAATTGTCAACAAAATTTCGTTGACTCTGCGACCACACGAGCAACATTTCGTGTCTTGATACAAGCAATAACCCCAGCAGAGTCTTAAAACATTAAATAGACAATTTTGCTGAAGAAGGTTGTGTGTTATTTACACTTTGTTCTTTTATATATGTAATTTATAATTATGTACATAAATAATAATTTTTTACATTTTCCAGCTCCGTTCTTTTGTAAATTAGCTTTATTGTTGATTTTTTTTACTTTTCACAAAAAAACCTAAATGGCAAGTGTACAGCTTGTGCTAACACGCAATTTACATGATGCCTTTCTCGCCTGGCTTTAAAGGCAGGCTTTTTTAGTTTGAGAGAGAGAGGTGGTGAGAAGCTAGCGGGGTAAGAAAAAAGGCACGAATTGAAATTTGAGGGTTTTTCATACTTCTCTTTGTTATTTTCGTACTCGTTATAATCGTCAAAAAAAGCACGGAGAAAAATTCTTTAATGTAAATGTTCGTGACTTTTCGTAGGGGTTTTAAAAGAAATTTTTCAAAAAAAGCTGGCCAAAAAGGCATAGTGTGAAAACCCACTAAAAGATTATTGCTCAGTTCAAACTATGCCTTTTTAGCCTGGCTTTTTTTGTAACTTTCTTTTAAATCCGCTGCGAAAAAGTAAACACATTTACATTAGAGACTTTTTATCCATGCCTTTTTTTACGATTATACCAGCGATGGCAAAGTTGGTACAACTGTAAAAGTTTTGGTACAAATTGCACTTTAAAAGTACAATGGTACACCAATTGCTTATTTAGTACAATTAATAATTTTTCCATTTTTAGACCTATTGCAGCTCTTTTATTGTGATAAAATATGGTAATGATACAGGTGGTGGTAATAGTACAACAAACACAATATCAATTCGCATGGCTCGTCGTAACTGTCAAAAAAGAAGAAAATTTGTTTAAAATGTACTTTTACCAACTGCAAGTGGCTTTTCACACTATTGCTTTTTAGCCTGGCTCTTTTTGACAATTTTCTTTTAAATACCCTACGAAAAGTCATACATATTTACATTACAGACTTTTTATCCATGCTTTTTTTTGACGATTATACACATATTTAATGCTGAGAGTACGAAAATGAGAAAGAGAAATAACAAAAACCCCTCAAATTTCGATTTGCGCCTTTTTTCTTACCCCACTAGCTTACCACCTCTCTCTATCAAACTAAAAAAGCCTGCGTTTAAAGCCAGGCGAAAAAGGCACAATGTAAATTGCGTTTAACTACAATTCATATGCCTAAAATAAATACCTTCTTTGGTTTATTGCCACATATAAGTGTCTATGCCCAGCTAATCATTTAAAAACACAATCAAGGTAGAGCAACACCAGGTAGTCGCAAGAGAATTCGCCGTGGAGAATTTACATTTGGGCTGTCAAAAAAGCAAATATATAGCACTGTTGACAGGTTAAATGTATAAAAATTTATTATAACAAATAACAAAACGTCGGCAGAGCCGTTGTCAAATTTCTGTTAGAGCAATCATACCTGCGAAGACTTTGTGGTTTTTTGTTATGATAAATCGCAATTTTTATTGTCGTGAAGGTATTTTGTCACTATTAATGCACTATTTCACTATTAAGCTGCTTTTATTTAATTAAATCATTTTCATTTTTCTTTATTCGTAAATTATTTTTGTAAAAATGTTGTAAAAATTTTAGTTTCTGAAAATAAATTAAAGCGTCAAACAGTTTGTTTGCGTTTTCCATCAAGACAAATTTGTTTGAGCTCGAGCTGTGACAATTTTGTCAACACACTGAAATAACACTAATAAATACAGCCTATACCTGATAAATTTTTATCTTGATAACGATTTAATATTTATCATGATAAAAATGTATCAGGTATACTCACTGCAATGATCATCTGATTTATATATTAAATACCGTGAGGAAAATCCCGATTTTGGATCTAGATTTTTTCATAAGATGAATAAAGCCCATCTTTATAGTACGTTTCCATTATGAGCAAAACAGGCCGTTTTGAGCAAAATATGACGAAACGTTTCCATTATGCTGTAAGTGTTTTTAAGTTATAATTTTCGTAATAAGTTTGACATTTTAATTCTCTTTGCAAATAAAATGCTCGCCATATTTCTTTCTTTATATGGCCGCAGAACAGTGTCACTTTTTTCGCATTTGTCAATCACAGTAAATGGATGACCCAAAGTTGCATTAGTAATCAAAGAAACAACGCAGTGTTGCATAGAAAAAATTTCGGCATGATTTGGAGCAAAACACGCTGTGTGAGGTGTTTTGCTCACATGACAATTCTATGGGAAAACATGTAGGAAAACACGTATTTTGCGCGAAACACTATTACATTAATTCAGTTTAATTTTTTAACAATATGCTGCAGGTTGTAAAGCTTGGTGCTAACTTTGCGTATAAAAAGTTTAATGGACCTTCTTGAGATATGCAAACTTTATCGCAGTAAAATTCAAATACAAAATGACGGAATCTGAAGATGGTAAAACTAAAACGATAGGAATAAAAGTACGGAATTAAGAGCACTCCGATCGGAATAAACTCTAAAATTTTTTTAAAGAAGATGTATTTCAAACTTGAGTACCAGAATGCATTAAAAACCCAATCAATAAATTTTAAGAAATTGGTAGGTTTTAAACGGTTTGGTGGCTTTTGCTGGAAAATTTGGTAGGAACTTATTTAATAGTGGCAACACTGATTGTTACTGTATTAGTAAGTATGGCAACATAACCCACGCCGCGTCATAACGGTTTCTACTTTTTTTTTCACAAGCATTGTATGTCGATGTTGAAAATGTATGGTGATAAAATAAAAATAAATTATATAGTGGATTTATAGTGTTCCAAAATAGTGTTAAAATTTAATTAAAGACGGTGGTAATAACTTTGACGTATATATAAGTCGATCTTGGAAGAGTCTACGAGGTATTGTAGTTTGTGCACAAGTAAGTGGTAAGTATACATAAGTATGAACATTTGTCTTAAATCGGGTTTAGCTGCTCCTCTAAAAAATGGTGGCATGTCGTAATGTCCATGGACATTATGCCACTCCAAAAAGTGACAATGTTCATCGTTATTATGACACTTTCGAAAGTGTCGCAGTGTCCATGAGTGCAGTGTCGTAAGGTCCATGGCCATTATGACACTTTAGAGTGCCATTATATCAAAAACTTAATTGGGAAGTACAAATATTAAAATATGTACTATATCCAAATTCATTTTATACCTCGTACCTTTGGAAATTTAGCCATTAAATGAAGCAATGTTGAAAATCTGTAGTTTGAATTGATTTTCATCGATTGCAGGGTGCCAGGTTATAATCAATCAAAATAAGGTTAATTGACTTTATGTCCCACCATAGATGTGCATAGCCGGCCTTTGGACGGGCTTCAGAATTTTTTTTATTCTCGATATATCGAAAAGCGTCTTCGCTGAGTAAAGATTTTTGTATAGCTGGTCTTCGGCCTGGCAAAAAGATTGTATCCTCTCGGTACATCGAAAAGCGGATTCGCTGAGTAAAAAGTTGTGAACAGCCGGCCTTTGGCCGGGGTCAAGGGATTTCTCCTCTTGTTATATTGAATAGTGGCTTCGCTGCGCTAATATTTTCTGCTTAGCCAGGAGAAAATCCGTAACCCCTGCCAAAGGCCGGCTGTTCAAAATTTTACTCAGAGAAGTCACTTTTTGATATATTGAGAGGAGACAATCTTTGAGCCCGGCCGAAGGCGCGCTATCCAAAAGTCTACTCAGCGAAGACGCTTTTCGATATATCGAGAATAAAAAACCCTGAAGACCGGCCGAAGGCCGGCTATGCACCGCCATCGTTGGACATAAAGTCAATTGATCTTAATTTGATTGATCTTATTACCTGTCACTCAGCAATCGATGAAGATCAATTCAAACTAAAGATTTTCAGCATTGCATCATTGAATGGTTAAATTTTAATATATTTCAATATTTTTGCTTCTCAATTAATTTTCGGGAATTCTTGTGAAAATTCTAATTAAAAGTTCATTTCAGGCCAGTTTTGGACAAGTTTAAAATTTTATGATGTATTCTCTCGTTAAATTTCATAATGAAAAGTACTTGGTGATCCAGTCGAGGAACGTGCAGAAGCTTTCAAAAAAAGAATGTGTCGTAAAATATAGCGGAGGGAAATATGCAGCATTCCTCGTTTCTCAAAATGGTAAGTCAATTTTCCAACATATGCATGCTCATTTTTTAAATTACTTTGAACCTTGCTGTATCTAATAATGTCAAATCATTTACTTGTTAGCAATAAAAAGTGTAATGAAATAAAAGACAACATTTACTGTGTCTTTAGGTTTTTCCTGTTACATATTTCTTATGGTTCGGTCTAATATTTCCGCTATTTAAGTATTTCTAACAAATAATGGCAACACGCTTTGAAAATAATCCGAAATAAAAAGAAAATAGTCCAAAATAAACAGAGATTGAAAGTAATCCCAAATAATCCCAATTATTTTTTGATTATTTGTAATCGTTATCATGGGATTACCCTAATCATTATTTTACCTTTTTAGCAAAAGTAATCTAATTATTAATCATTACCTAACAAACAATGTTTAAATTTTTAACACAGGCGATAGAACTTTTAATTTTCAATAGTGTTGGTATTCTTGACTTTTTCCATGATGAATTTTTGACTGTCACTCAAGTTCGCTAGTCTGTACCAAGGCCTTGGTGTTTACCTCACCTTGGTCTGCAACTTTCTTTAATTGTGCCATGATAAAGGCAGAGAAACAAGCCGACGTAAAAAGTTGGCGGCACATAGTCCGCTTGAGCCGACGAATCATTTGCTTCAGTTTTTTAAAAAAAAATATTAATGAAGTTGTAACTCTGGGCTGGGTAAACGTAGTGGTGTTTGGACACAATTTTTATGCATTTGTTTAGTAAACTTACACGGCACTTTATAAATTTTCCATATATTTCACTTTATTATTTTTGTATTTACAAATATTTTATGAATATGAACATAAATAATGTGCAAATAATTAAATAACAATTAAAATATTTTGTTTATTTGCTTTCTTTCTTCTTTGTTCCATAAAAACAAACAAATTATACAGAAACCACTACATACATACTAAATTTGACAGCTTGTGTCCTAACATAATTGCTCTGTCTTGTGTTTGAACACCAATTCCAAAACATGTGTCCGAACACTAACATTTACTGTCCACACAGTCATTTTTTGTGTATCAACAGATTTTGACAATTGCGAACACAAAAATATCCAAACTTATGTCTCGTCAAGACCCGATGTAAAGATAATCATAAATTAACAACAAAACAAAAATTGTATCCGGCTACGCATGTAAGCCGATATAATCCGCTTGGATCGGCAGCGTCTCGATTGCTTAAAAAGTCGGCGGCGGCTGTTGGCCGACTTTTGGCCGATCGACTTGTTTCTCTGGATAAAGCCCAAAACAAATACACAATTACCATAAAAACATTTTGAGACTACATAATGTGCAACAGTTTAATAAAAAGAAGAAAAATTCATAAGCATTATTTTGTACAAAAAAAATCTGTGAAATGTTATATTTTAAATCTGTACTGCAAATAAGCAAGAAAAATTGTGAATAAATTGTTATCGCTTATCAGTAACATTCATACGAGTTAATTTTTATGCAGTCTTTTCTTTCTCCTGCTATCTTAAGCCGATATATATGTACATCTACTTCTAAAATTAATCATTAATTTTACCACAATTTAAGCAAAAATGTAATGTTATTAAAAGTACTCCACGCTTTATTATGGGTAACGGTCATCCAAATGTGAAACAATCAGTAATAACTATCAGTAAAGAAATTATTATATTATCTGGCCCATACTCCCCTTTGTGGCTAACCACACCAATCAAAATGTTGCTCCAGCACACAAATTATATAAAAACTCCAGCAATGGTCAATGACCAGGATGACCAATCTGAAAAAGACCAGCGTTCGAACTCTCTTAGCTATCAGTTAACTTTTAATCGCCATAAATTGCCAGCTGCTGGATGCAATGTAATGCTAATATGCCGCCCCATACGTATGTGTATTAACCGGATACTGAGGCAAGTTACTTTATGTGTTTAGTTCCCGACGCATGTCGGTTAATATACCCATATTAGCTTTAGAGATTCAAACAATATTATGAATGCCTAACACTATGCTTATTATCCGTTGTTTTGAAAAAGTCATCACTGTCCAGCAGTTCTCTGCCTTTAAAAGCATGCCTTTTTGGTTTGTTGGCAAGGCGAATTCATAACAGGTGCCCTCGACAGATCTGCTGATTATTTTTTGCCCGTTTTCGCCACTTGTATTGTCGATCTAGTTCGGATGTCAAATGCTTTGTTAACATAGTTTTCAGTATATTTTTGACATCCAAAGTAGATATTTTCCAAAACGCATGGAGGCGAGTCTACCTCTTATGAATTTGCCTTAATTTGTTGGTGAGAACTTTACGGGGTAAAAATGGCAGGAATCGAAATTTTAGGAGTTTTTCATATTTCTTTTGCCATTTTCGCACTCTCAGCATTAACAGGGCGTCTTCACGAGAAATTATTTATCTTGGTCAAGACATAAATATATGAAAAAAATAGCATTAAAATTTTTTGAGTTTTTTATATATGAACTTTGAAAAATGTTATAAAACAATTTTGCTCGTCAAGACGACCTGTAGGCATGTGTGTAAGTGACAAAAAAAGCCATGAATGAAAAGTTTAAATGTGAATTTGCGTCAATTTTGTAGAGGCTTTAATTTTATTTAACACACTTATGATAACTAATTATTCTTGCATTTAATTTTATAATCAACAAATTTTATTTTCATCTAGCGTCTCCATTCGGCAATACAAAACGTTCCAGATGGAGCAATGATGAGAAAAAAGCGATTGATTCCATATTTGGAGATTTGGGAAGTTTAAAAAATCTTCCTTCTATAAAAGGATGCATGAATGCCATTCGCCAATCACCAGCTCTTAATAAGAGGACACCCCAGCAAATAAAAGCCTGGATCGATAATCAGAGAAGATACAAAAAGGGCAAAAGTAAGTTAAGAATAATGTCTAATTAATGGTGTTTTCTTTTCTACACAAAAATCTCAGCTCCATGAAAAATCGCCCAAAAATAGAAATCGCCCAAGATTTCAAAATAAAAAATCGCCCAAAAAATATGAAAAATCGCCCAAAATTTAAAAATGAAAAACCACAAAAAAAATTTTTTTAAATCGCCAAAAAAAGAATTATCGCCCAAATTAAAAAACACAAAAAAAAATTTTTAAATTCCTTCGGAATGCTTAATTTTGGACGTGCTTTCGATGACTTTGCGTGTTGAAACTTGTCGTAAGCGAAGCCGAGATTTGACATACCATAGAGTGTAAACTCTTTCCGCCCAGCCGAAGGCCGGCTACACGAAAAGTCGTCGAAAGGGAAGAAAAGACTTGATTCCACCTGCACGAAAGATTTTAAACTATATGGTATGTCAAATATCCGCTTCGATTTTCACAATTTTTTATATTAGAGAACCTTGGAATGTTTAAGTTGATAAACGCTTTCGACGATTTTCCGTACAGCCGGGCTTCGGCCGGGCGGAAGGATTTTGCACTCTATTGTATGTTAAATCTCGGCTTCGCTTACGACAATTTTCAATATTAGTAGCCTTCGGAATGCTTAATTTGGTAAGTGCTTTCGATGACTTTGCGTGGTATGTCAAATATCGGCTTCTCTTACGACAATTTTCTAAACCACTTTTACTGCCAAATAATTATTTTCTACAATATATATTTTAAATTCTACATTTCAATTACTTTCTACAATATATATTTTAAATTCTACATTCGATTTTGATGATTGCCAGATTTTTTGGCGATTTTTCATATGAAAAATAACTTAAAATTTGTATGAAAAAATTTTTGGCCTATTTTTCATTTTTATTTTTGGGCGATTTTTAATGAAAACATTTTTCATATGACAAATTTCAAAATGAAAAATCACCCGATTTTTCATGGAGTCAAAAATTTCACCTTGTTGAAAGGTGCATGCATGGAATAAAACATTCCACCCTCTTATAGAGCAAAACATTTTTAAGAAACGAACACCGAATTGCACTTTTTACATGGAAATTCATGTTTTTTGTAGAAAAGAGAATAGCATAAGTGTACACATACAATTATAACATAATTTTTATTTCAGATATTGATTTGGATGCAGTAACGTTATTTTATCTGTTAGAATTGCTGCTTTAGATACACACGAGCAAGATACAAGTATTGTAAAATGAGCTTTACAATTGTTTAATTCGCATCCATTGCTTAATTCTCAAATCTGTACATTTGTATCGAGTGTAATATTGTATTGAAAACAATAGTGCAAACTTGTTGTTGATAATTTTCATATAAAAATTAGTGTATTTAATACACTCTTATTTCATATGTTTTCAAGGAAAATTCATACCATGTAATCCCACTAATAACACAAGTACAACATGTAACAAAAACCACAGGCATTTTGTTATTGTAAAATCATTGTAAAATTTACAAAGCAAATAGTGTATTTTGACATCCGACCATGATGAAAATGCTAAAAAAGATAACAGCTGTGCTTACAAGTTCACCTGTAGTGCATTCGCCTTTTATGTTTTGAAAAAGTTTTATTTATTCCGATACTCGGAGAGCATCTGTATGTACTCTCAGAGAGTGTTTGTATGTATGTATCTTATTTTTCTTTTGTCCATCAATAAAATATTATAAGCCGATACAATTTACACTGGGTGTTCACAAAAAAAATAAACAAAAGGTATATTTAACACAAGAAAGGTGATACAAGCTGTTGTGAATAAAACGAATTTGTACCGTCCTTGTTTGATACAAGGGCGATATAATATTCTTTTATTCAAAATTGTTTATTTGTTTGTGAACAACTAGTGTAATTTTTATCGGCTTGTAATATTGTATTGATGGACCAAAGAAGGACAAGATACATACAAATACTCTCTGAGAGTTCATACAAATGCTCTCTGAGTATCGTAATAAATACGACTTTCAAAACCAAGGTACATTAATGCAGATACATGCATCAGAAGAGTTTTCTAATTTAGCTTGTCAAACGTTCATTTGAGTTGTCAACAATTACATGCTGATCAGCAAAAAAATTCGTCGTTCACCCAAACACTTAAATACAAAACATAGCTGATAAGCAGTTTAGCTAATGCATTAATATGCCTTGTTTCAAAACATATAAAAGAAAAGTGTATTAAATACTCTAATTTGTCTGTGAAAATTATCAACAACAAGTTTACACTATTGTATTCAATACAATATTACGCTCGATACAAAGATACAAGTTGTTTTGTGAATTAAGCAAATTAAGTATCAATACATCAATAAGTCACCATATTGAATTTATTTCCGATATTCTCAAGAATTTATGTTTCAAATTGAACAAATATTCGGCCATGTCACAGAGTGCAGTTGCGTTCGGAAACGGAATTCAATCCACCCTAATATGTCAAGCCCTAGCTGGAGCATACCGCAGCATAGTAGCCCCGCCAACAGTCTGGACACACCTGACAAATTTGCGTATTTTAGTTATCTTTTTTAGACACGCTACGAAATTGGGGTAGGTTGAATTCCGTTTCCGAACGGAATTGAACTTTGTGAAATGGCCGATTAAATGTCACTATACCTTTAATAATAGTACTGCTAGAGAAAACTAATTAGCACTCTTAATTACATATGTATGTATATCAAAATAAACCAGGGACCGAAGTAATGATTATTGCACAAATTTGGTAAAACCAAAAAATACTAGTAACAATAATATTAGTAACATGTTGTTGAACCATAAAATTATTATTTTTTGACATACTTTTCATTTATGTAATAAACTTTTATTTTGAATTTATTCGATTTATTATTGAGTTATTTTTTGATCGTAAAATAGTTCTTATTTTTTAGTTTTATTTCTTAGCTCAAAAATATCGATTATTTTAAATTTTAATTTTTTTGTTCGAAAGTTAACGATTATATCTAGATTATTATTATTATTTTTTTTTTGTTAAAAAATTATCATTATTTTAGGCTTTTATTTTTACTTTGTTGATGTATTAATTAACAACATTTGCAAATTCACATTTAAATTCTTTATTCCAGTTGAATTTATCAAAGATTTTGCTTAAGATATATTACGAAAACTAAAAATCTACAATAATCATTATTTGTAAGCGAAAAATAAAAATAAAAAATAATCGTTTATTTTCGAGCAAAAAATTAAAAATAATCGTTGTTCTGCAGCAAAAAAATAAAACTCAAAAATAAGAACTATTTTTCGATCAAAAAATAAAACTCAAAAATAATTATTATTCGGCAAGAAAAAATAAAGAATCGAAAATAACAATTAAATCGTAATTATAATAATATTACTCATAATCGTTACGGTCCCTGGAATAAACTAATAAATTCTGTGCAACGACATCAGTGTAATAATTATTACTATAAAAATACCTTATTATTTAAGCTCATTCGTGTATTCAAAAATTATTTAGTTTTCAAATAAAAATTATAAATAACAAACCAAACATATATAGTGTGGATTTTTAATCATTTTCAACAGAGACAGGAGTTAATTAGTCAATATGGAAAATTTTTTTTGTTCTTAATATATATCAACTAAATTAAACAATTTGGGTGACTTCCAAAAAGTCAATTGCTTTGTTTTCAAACAAAGTATAATAGTGTTTCATAATGCAGCAGTACAAAAAATTACCAATGCATACCTTTTCAAAGCACGACGGCTGCTAGAAACGCCACTAAAAAGCAATATCGGTTTAAAGTTGATGCTCTATACATGCATATGGTTAACTGAAACGCAAAACGCCCTAATTAACAAAAAAGTAAAGTCGACAGTTTTACGAATTCTGATGTACATATTTGATCGAAGTACATCACAATTTATATTTTATTATGGCAATTCGCATTGAAAACGCTAATGTGTTTCAAATCAGCATGTTTTTGATTCTGATGCAAAATTATTAATATGTTAGGACCCTTTGCGTTTCAAGTAACATTAGTGGGATACATAAGTATGTACTTATGTATGTAAATCATAAAATTTGTTCTTTGCAAATTTTGTTTTTGTAAGTTTAAATTTTTTAGGTTAAGATGGAATAATGTTTTTGTGAGTATTATTTTTTAGATTCCGACCGAATATTCGGAGTCGGCCATAATTGTGGTTTCGGCTGATATTCGGTTTAGGCCAACTTTTGGTCGAATACCGAAACCAAAAGTTTTTATTACCTATAATTAAGGAAGTTAATCGAAATAGTATTTTCCAAATTTAAAATATGTCACCGCCATGAATCTGTTTTTTCCCGTCCCATATCTTTTCAAATTGAATGAAAATTTTACTTAGTCTTATAAAGCGCAACCAAAAGATATACATAGTAACATAAAGTATTCAACTGTTTGTTGCCAAAATAAATAGTATAAACTAGGGAATAGTAAACCGATTTGGACTCAAATCGAAAATCTATTTTATGTTATAATCAATCGATTTTTCGCAATCGACTTTAGTTCTGTAATTTTGCACTGAAATTGATTATTTGTTTTAAATAGATTTTTTTAAATAATTTCAAAATATGAAAAATGTTTAGCAGAAATGAATGAAATCGTATAAATTTATTGTCAAAAATATGTGAATATTCCACTTTATAACTTTTTAGTTATTCCGACTCAACTTTTTGATTGGTGCTCTTGTAACGTGATAAATAGAGTGATAAAACACCGAACGAACCCAATATTCTAGTTCTATTCGTCATTTAAGCTAATTTCATGCCAAGTTTTTATTAGTCATATGATCGTAAATGTTTAAGTTTTATATTTGCTCGATGGAATGAAATATATATATTAAATGTTTACTATTATTTTGACTGATACTGTATGTGTGTAGAAATACTCTTACGCCCTTCTTTACAGTGTACAGTTAAAAGTTAACGTATACATTAACGGAAAGTTTTGCATGCCGAATTTATCACTTTAATTTTTAATCACATTGTGAAAAGGGCCGTTAATAAAATAAATGACTTTTCAGTTCTTCTAAGTTTTTAAAAGTTCAATATCAGCTAATGCTAAAACAGTTGCGGCAAGTTTCGGATTCGGCCTTTTGGTCGAATATTAAGTTCGGTTCGGGCTCGGCCTCAAAAAACTGGTTTCGGTCGGACTCTATTATTTTTGCTACTTATTCTTTGTTAAACTTCAACTTTTATGTCGGATTTTGATTTTATTTATTTTTTTTAAGAAATTAATTGTTTTGGTTTTGTTAATTATTCGACCTTTGTTAAAAGAATTTCGCAAAGCGCATAACATTTACTCTAATCGAAGCTAACAGATTGGCAAGCTAGAAGAGTTGAAAGTAGATACAATTATAAAGGCACTTACATGTGTATGTATATATGCATTCCGAAAATATTGAAATAATTTTACAGGAGAAGCAAAAGAATTCTTTAATATGAAAAATACTCATGAATACTTGTAATAATAATTTTACATTGACAAATAGAGGAGTAAAGCTTTTTTGTAATAACGTTTATTTTGATACGGTGCCTCAAAATCAATCAACAAGTCAGTTTTGAATAGTTTGTAACTTAAGGTTTTTTTGAAATCATATGACGATATCCTAACAATTTTACTTATCTCCATATTTGTTATATTGCGACTAATGAATAGCCAATTTCGAATGTATCAAAAAACTAAAAAATTTTAAACAAAATTCTAATCGAGATCGGCTAGATGTGTTTAGTTTTCATGTTGCCTTAAACGCACACACAAAAAGTTTCATTCTGCTCTTTAATAGTATTTTCGCTCTCCTGAAAATTTTGAAAATCACACAAGTTGTTCTGTCAAAAGTCCACAGATATGTATATGTGTAGAAAAGGTTTCAAATTCGTTAAAATTTGCCAATTTTCTGTATATAGCATACAGTCTGGTCGAGAAGTCTTCACACGCTGCACGAATGGGGCATAATTTACACTATTCTCGGCATTGAGCTCATATTTTATATTATAGTCTTATTAGAAAATCGAATTGTTTGTTGCAAAATAGTAAGGTAAAAATTAAGAGAGCAGAACATTTACAGTAAGATAGAAGGAAAAATTCCTTAATACTGTTCTACAATTGGGCGCAAAAGACATTTCGTCACATCGTTATTGGTGTCAC
The DNA here is from genome assembly GCA_956483635.1 of Panzeria rudis. Taxonomy (NCBI): domain Eukaryota; kingdom Metazoa; phylum Arthropoda; class Insecta; order Diptera; family Tachinidae; genus Panzeria; species Panzeria rudis. Next base: position 87,717,219 of record OY101449.1, on the reverse strand, counting down.
AGAGAAACCAATAACGAGGTAAAACTTTCACCCATCGACCATTTAAAAAAAATTTAATTAGTATGGGTATGTATATTTTTAATACACTCTTTTAGAATCCAAAATCTGTTTCCCAAAATTATTTCTGATATATCAAGCATTCATTGTGCTCGATATAATCAATTTTGATGCATACATGTATAAAAAATTTTTTTAAGTAAAAATAAAAAACAGAAATCAAGTAAAATACCAAGTTCCTTCAATATTGACTTTTTATTCCATGCAAATATTTTTCTAATAACATCTGTACGCTGATTTTTAATTTCATCTCAACAGCAAATTACTCAAAACACAGTATACAAATGCGGCACAAAAAGGTACTTTTTTTTAAAATAAATTTAAACAAGTGCGTAATGCGGCACAAATCAAGATTTTTACTTTCAGTAAAAATTATTAACTTCTAACTGCATTCATAAAAATTCACAAAATTTAAATTTTTCCTCAAACTATATGCTAGAAGCAGTGGTGAACACACAAAAAAATTTTACCGGGTATATTTTGAGAAAACTTCATGTAAATCTTCTTTGACTTTTTTACTCATTCCGACTTTTTGGCATATGCGCTAAACCAATAATGAGGTGACGATTTATTTCTAAAATGTACACACAGTTTACGTAAATGCAATGGTTTCGTTTTATGAAATTGCGTTACCAAACGATCCAGTACATAGGCAGATTTACGCTTAGTTTTATCACCAAATATATGTATATAGTTATTATATCGGACAAATCCACATAATCATTGGGTGCTTTAAAAAAGGGGCAAACGAAGGATAGCACGGAAAGAAAAATTACTACCGATGCCCATATATCGACGGTTGTTGTTTGATCGAGATATTTCAGTAATACCTCAAGCGGCCTATAGCCGGTGTGCCGGCACGCGAGGCATGAATTTCCTTCTTCACCAAACAATGTTACAATGTTGAGGGTTGCCGTAACAATAACATTTGGGACTATTTGAAGTCGATAAATTATGATTTCTATTGTATTTACCACCAATACTATTGATGTTATTGTTGATGGTATTAGCTGCCTGTGTAATAGGGGTGTATTTTAACCACCACCAGCTGACGAATTACGTGATGCTATCTTGAACACGTTCAACCCCACCTTGAGCTCGTAACTTTTGCTGCAAACGACTACTTAGGCTGTAGGAGCGGCAGCAGACTTACGTTCGTTTGCACTTGCATTACTACTTCCACTGGTCGGAGCTCCTTTTGATGCTGTTGTTGAATTGTTAGGAATTTCATTAATTTGTTTTAAAGGCATTTTAAAAGGTGTATTTGTTAAATTACCAGTATTAGCGGCATTTGAGGAACGTGTTTGGGCCTGTTGGTATGACCTCTGGCGTTTGTTTCTTGTACAACGCAACATGAACGTTTTGCTGTTGCACTAACAACATCGCCAGCCCCAGTTACTGCAACCGCACTTCCAGCATTTGTATCAAGTTGTTCTAGAGACCTTTTGCTTTCGCCACCGCTGACAGTGGCCTTATTAGGCGCTGTGACAAGCGTTAGGCTACTGTATAAAAAGTTACTACGTTTAACATCACGATGAATAACATAAAAACGGTGGGCATGGCCCAAAGCTATCAAAAGATATTTCATGTTAAACTGCAACTCGACCACATCCATTTTATTGTAACAATCATGAAAACGATCATGTGGCAAAAAAAGGCATAACAAAAGCCACTGATTCATTGCAGCGTATACAGCAATTTATGCACACAGCATTTTCGGATAAAAAATTATTATTTAACTTTTAAATATTGTTTTTCTTTTGTCCTTCACCTTAAAAAGTTATTGATTGATGAAAAGTATTTTGCTAACGTAAATAAAAAGTATTTGCTATGATTTTATTTTAATTGCTTCACAGATATATGCAAAGAACTGTACGTCAAGAATTGTACATATTTAATCAATATACACTTATAAAGTTAAATTAATACACCATCTATTTAATAAAAATCATATTTTTTTGGCCACTGAATATATTTTGCTGCACTTGCTGTTTTCTTGTTTACTTTTATAAAACATATGGAAATGAATACCAAGTCGCTCTGTTGTTTATTTTTAACGCCGATGTTGATTACATCGCATGGTGTTCAAACATATGAATTCTAAAGAAAGTATGGCAATATATTATACAAAAACGACATCTTTAATTACAAATTTTGTGCATTTAGAAATACTTTTTACATAAATTACTAAGTAAAGTTGCATTTAACAATGAAGTGGAGTTACTTCAAACTAAAATCTGAAAACTAAAAAAAGTGTTTTCAAAGTAAGAAGTTTTCAAACTATGCGAGTTATATGTGATTAAATTGAAAACTGTTTCCAAGGTATGCAAATGTTTTTAAACTATGCTACATAACGAAAAAATGATTTCGTTATATGCCTTATGCATATATATATATATATATATATATATATATATATATATATATATATATATATATATATATATATATATATATATATATATATATATATATATATATATATATATATATATATATATATATATATATATATATATATATATATATATATATATATATATATATATATATATATATATATATATATATATATATATATATATATATATATATATATATATATATATATATATATTATTATTATTATTATTCCTTATTTTCAATTTTGTAGCACAGTGTAATCATTAAGCTAATTTAATTAGATTTACAGAGTAATAATATCTATACAAATCATTCTATATATATATATATATATATATATATATATATATATATATATATATATATATATATATATATATATATATATATATATATATATATATATATATATATATATATATATATATATATATATATATATATATATATATATATATATATATATATATATATATATATATATATATATTAATATATACATATATATATATATATATATATATATATATATATATATATATATATATATATATATATATATATATATATATATATATATATATATATATATATAGAATGATTTGTATAGATATTATTACTCTGTAAATCTAATTAAATTAACTTAATGATTACACTGTGCTACAAAATTGAAAATAAGGAATAATAATGGGTGCATTCGTAAAATCAGTAATTGTTCAAAAACCAAAGTTCTGCGCGCAAAACCCATTATATAGCAATACTTTTCTTCATCAAAAGTTTTCTTACTCAAACAATTGACAGTGCTACCGCAGATTTCTGCAACTATGGCAGTATTCTTATTAGTCTTGGAAAAGTTTGCACACCAGTTGCACAAATTTACTGTATTGACGAATTCAATCTTTCTATGTGACTAATTAGAAAGTGCAGTTTTTTATATATCGAGCATTTACTGGATAACAAAACCACGTTCGTAAATGCAGTAAGGCGCTGCAACAGTGAATTAAATGTTTTTGATATATCAGCGAACGAGATAATGTCAAAAAGCTCAAGTACTCAATAAAAATATATACACACAATGAAATGGCACAAAATAGAGGAAAGATCTGGTCCAAAGACCGTCATTGCGACACCTAGTGGATCTTTTGTGTCATATTAAATAGCATCATTAAACAGAAAATATTATTAGCAAAAAATTTTCGAATTAAAGTTTGTCTACAATAAAATTCCATTTTCAGTAAATGCTCTTTACTGAAGCAGTGAATTTTTAGTTTGACTTTTATTTACAACGCAAACACCAAAAACAATAACAAAAACTAGTTTTATGTGCCGTAAAAATAACAACCCCCATGACAACATACACACAAATAACAACAACAGTAATAGCAAAATTAATACAATTGTAACAAGTTTGTTTACTGAAGATTTCTAAGTGAATCAATTCGTTAATGTTGATGTCTTAATTCTCATTCACTTTTTTAGAGTCTTTAGATAAACATACAGAGTTGAACATATGTAACAAAGTGAAATATAATAAATGCTTAATGGATGATGATGAGGCTATTATATAAAACTCAAAAATATTAAAAAAGTTTTTACTGAGTCAGACAAAAAGATTGTTTGAAGAAAAATATTTTTGTTTGACTCAATAGACTATTTTTAGAAAAAGGGTTTTATGGATTTGGACAATTTTTTTTCTGAAAAAAATTGGTTTTTTTATGAAATTGTATTCATTTTTGTCCGTATTTACATTTTTGTCCGTATTTACAAATTTGTTTGTAGATTTTTTAGACGAAATATAACTAATTCATTGAATTTTTTTACTAAAATTAATTTTTTTGTGGACTTGTGGCGATTCGTAAAAATTGTTTGTTCGTGTGATGCAGTGCAATACTGCGTTATAAACATGCATGGATAGCATGGATAGTTTTCCAAGACAAGAAAAAATAAAGCTTAATAGTAAACTGAACGAGCTGCCTGTGTAATTCGAATACCATATATATTATAGCTAAAGCTATATTTTGATGGTGAGAAAATCTGTGCCGTCCAAAAAACTCGTACGAATTTCAGGACCTCACAAAAATGCTTGCTTGCATACCCAAGTAATCATTTTGCAAAGCTAGCTCAACAGAACACTAGGATTTGTTGTGATAAACATCAATTTAGTAGTGAGGCAATTCTCGTATGCAGATTTTGCTTGCACAAAAGTTTGCATAAATAAAAATTGCGATCGCAGGCAACCGAGCTTATGGTGCTGATAAGCAGAGATAGATGATGAACGCCGACGATAGGTGTGTGGCTCTGTTCCACCGTTTACGTTGAAAGTTTAATTGATGTGTATGTTTTTCTTATTCCTTGGAATTTTTATCAAGTCGCAAGTGCGGTTTCCACAATACAAACCATTGATTTGAATACAAGATTTTTATGAAAAGTAGTCACATCTTTGAGTGATTCCTATAAAAATTGTTACTCAAATCAGTTGTTTGTTTTGTGGAAACAGCACATATGTCATTCTCAGTATAATATTATAAACCTTAGCTTATGTAATCACTTTGATTTAAAAAGCAATAAGGTTTGAAATAATCACACTAAAATAAGCAATTAGCTACTGGCCTTTTCACATATAATCACTACCATATTCAACTATACAATATGCAAATTTGTAGTTTTCAGAGAGCGCAAAGACTCGTCAGTGGTGAGCTCAAAGTCAGCTCTTGGGAATATTTAAAAATATTTCTTATTGAGTTATCAATTCTCTATGATAATTTCCAAGGCGACAAAAATAATAAACGAATTTTGATTATTGGATAGTTGGATATGGTAGGGACGATATGTTAATATGCATATACTTAAAGGTCTAGTTAGTAAAATCGTATCGCGTTCGTGAGGATCAGCTGGCAAAATCTGTAACATAAACAAAGCTTGTTGCTGTTTACTAAAAACGTATCGTTACGTTTGTCACGTAGAAAATCTGCAAAAAGTAGATTTTTACGTAGCAAATGTCAAACTAATCCCAAAGGCATTACAATCCAATATTAACAGCTGTCAAAATTGCTTGGAGTGATACGTTCTCTATAACTAACATCTAAACTTGAGCGGCACTGAAAGTTCTAACGTTACAAGATACGTTTTTACTAAATAGACCTTAAGTATAAAAACTAAACCAACAAATTTGAGTTAAGTAGAACAAAAAATTTAAAACATGGCCCCGAAGTAAAATAAAAGTCAATTTAGTAGTGATGCAATTCTCGTACGCAAATTTCTCAAAAAAATTTTATATATAACAATTGCCATAATATTTAACCGTTACACGAAAAGGTTGAAAATTAAATTGATGTTGATTTGTCCCTTTCTGAATATAATATTAAGGAGCTTATCCTATACAATCACTTTGGATTTAAAAAAAATATGTGTTCAATTGAGTTTATTTGGCGATATTTTTGCTTCTGTAGCATAGTGTTTTTTGTTTGTTCTAAATTATATGAACAATTTGTTTTTAGTTTAATTTATTAAAGCTGTAATATATTATATACATCTATAAAGTTTTAGTATAATAAAACTACACTAAACACAAAAGCCATCAAATTTCATATGTATGAAAAGTAGCATATGCAACTATTAATGGATAACGAAAGTAAATATGACTTTGTTAATTGTTTACAAATTATTTATATATGTAAAAACTTATTTGTTATTTAAATGCAAAAAATTATACACGAACTATTTAATTTTAAATTAAAGCATAACATAAATAAATTCATTATTACAAAAATAGAACTAAAAAAAGGAGCAAACTGTGTATGTAAAAACTATTTAATATAAATTACATTACTAATAAAAATATTAAATAACAACAAATAAATAATAAACAATAAAATTTAACAAATAAACAAGGTAATTTTAATTCACACAAAGAGGTGCCAAAATAGCGATATATACGTAAGTATAAATATATACATTATAAATATTTTTCATTATATACATATATATGTGAAGTTCTCGAAATTCAAACATTGAACGTTATGCAAAATCACAGCAAAAAATAATTGAACGCCTTCAAAATGAAGTAATATCTTCATGATTTCTTAAGCATTTGTTTCTTCCAATGCTTTTTTAATGCCATCGGGAATTTTAATCCAGCTGTAGTTTTTGCACTCCTGAAAAACCTATGCGACATTTTATTCAGCATGAATTCGCCGGTTCTCTCCTATGAGCAAACATAGCAGCTATCTTGTCGATAGTTTTTTTATACCAATTTTTTTTATAAAAGTAAGCTCACGCGATATGCTCGTAACTTGATTAGTTCACTCCATCGTTAATTTACACATGATTGCCGAAGTAATTGCTTCAACCTGACGTCCTGAAATATAGCAATAATATATGAATGTAAGGCCACCGCTAATACCGGTGATGTGCCCTAGGCTTCATTTTGAAGTCATGGTTAACCCTGTTTTTCTGTGAAGTTTGATATCTAGTTTTTCCGGTTATATCTTTAGAAATTGAGGCTTATTATTCTTTACTAACTGGTCGTAATATTTCTCTTGATTCTATATTCGGCCTATTATTCAGTGGAGTTCTCTAATGTTGTTGGTCCTGATTCTGCCTCTGTTTTGCTCTTATCATTTCTTGCAGAAGACTTTACAACTTTCGGAAATTCTGTATACTGAACTTTTATATTTGATTATCGACTAATATTAATATTAATGATATAATATTAATGACTAATATTTCCACTAAGTGCATCAGCATATTTCTCCCTAACACGAGGATGGTTTGGCCGATTAGAATAATTAACCAACTACAATATGCGGAATAATATTATCTTTAAGTCATTTATATAAAATTTGTTTATTTGTCCAACTTAATTTTTCAACGTACGCAGCAGAACAGAGAGTATCGTCACTTCCTGAAGCCGCTACACTTCAATCGTCAGTGCTCACGCACAGAAAATATTATCAAGAAAAAATTTTCAAACAAAAGTTTGTCTAAAAATAAACTTCATTTTCAGTAAATGTTCTTTATATAATCAATGAATTGTCTGTTTGACTCTTATTTAGGACGCAAACACCAAAAACAAAAAGAAAAACTGTGTCGTAAAAAAACATCTCATATGACGACATACACACAAATAACAAAAACAACAACAATGATAGCAAAAAGAATGCGATTGTACCAAGATTGCTTACTGAAGAGTTTTAAGTGAATCAATTCGTTAATGTCGTTGCGTTAATTCTCATTAATATTTTTAGAGTCTTTAGATAGACATTCAGACTTGAACACATTTAACAAACTGAAATTTCATAAATGCTTAATGGATGATGTAGGTCATCATCAACATTTTTTTTTTTGATATTTTACAAAAAATCTAGTAAATATTTATGTTTGATTAAGTAAACTATTTTGTTTAATATTTATTGGTATTTTTAGACTAATTGTTTTATAAATTCGGTCTAAAATATTGCTTAATATTTTTCAACAAATCCAGTAAATCTTTTTATATGATATAGCAAACTGTTTTGTTTACAATTTGTAAATATTTTTAGACAAATTTTTTTATAGACTTAAACAATTTGTTCACTGAAAAAAATACATATTTTTCAGTGAAATTGTTGAGATATTTTTGTCCATATTTACAAATTTTTTTGTAGGTCCGTTCCTAGTCAGTGCTCAGAGAGTGACCCCTATTCGTGCAATGCATTGTGCTGGTGCTATGAAATTTGATTGTGGGAGGGAGGATAAAGGGAGTAGTGTTTGTGTTCGTTTGATTTGAATCTTCCAACATTGAAACTGTCAAAGACCTATGCACCGAGTTTATTCAACATACGAACTGTTCGGCCAAAGAACGAGTTCGCTCTATAAATCGTAGTGCGATTTATTGGCGTATCGCCCACAAATGGATGTGCCCTTAATGAAGAACGTGTTGTTCGCAAAAAAGAGTGGGTTTCGGGAACCAGTTCCCTGATTCCATCAGAGCACATCCCATTGTAGTAACGATAAAATAGCGAAACACGCCCCACATTGCGTCGATGCTCAAGCGAGTCAATAGAGTTGGCTACCCTACTGTAACCGATGAGCTTCTTCGCCCTCTCCTGCAGGTGGTCCAGTAACTTCAAAATAGACTTACATGAGAGTTGTATTAAATAAATAGTAAGGAGATCAGATGGAGTGAAGTATATCTTACAACGTCTTAAGAAACCAAGGCACTTGAATGCTTCCTTTGAGACTTGAAAAATGTGATCAGTCCATCGAACGTGTCACACTGGATTTTCATGCCAAGAACAACAAGAGCTTTTTATTCCCTAATAATTATGCCACCCAACTTACAGATTGAGCAGCAGGTACGGTCGTACGGCTGTGCGTAAGAATACAGCATTGGGTTTTACGAGCATTGAAATCGACCCTATTCGCACGACCCCATTCAGAGATTGTTGTGAGATCGTGATTGATTGTATCATTCATGTTTTGCCGCATGGTCCTAATCTCTAACAGACTTGGGCTATTGCTGAATGAATATGAATGGCAGATGCTGCTGTCGTCTATAAAAGAGTACACAGGATTGGAAGTTTAACAGAGAAGGTCATTAAGAACTGAATAAGTCTGAAAACAAATTTTTTCCAATTTTTTTTTTTAAGAGAAGTAACACAATCAGGCAATTAATGCCTACCAGTTAATTAATTAATATGTTACCTTCTTTGGGAAAGGGATAGTGTAGAGAGAGAGATAGAGAGAGAGACCAGGTGGTGAAGTGGGAGAGAAATAGAAAGGTAAATTCATTTACAGCCCTGCTATTACGCGTTTTTTGAAGAGCAGTATTGCAAGCCCCTCTGCTTAAGCTGTGTAGCCAATTTATTAGTTATTTTACTTCGCCGACGGTTCTGCTACAATACCGACGAAGGAGGGTGCTGTAAAGTGCATTAGAAAATCTTAGTCTTAATCGTTGCCGGTACTACCAAAGTGATCAGTGCTATGACTTCATCACCTTAACAGTCCAACAACAACCAACACAATAACACACTAATGCACATGAGAAAAATGCGTGATGTTGTTGGCTTGCCTGGATCTAGTACTCAAGACCTCAGTAGTGCAATTCACAAACTTATTATAACGCTAAGCAAGGCGTTTAAATGTGTTAACACCAAAATTATTAATTATTAACGAATACTAAGTTAAACTTTTAAGCACTACTAGCTGCGTTAACTAAACGGCAATAATTTTTGTGGTGTTATTGAATAGACAACAATCAGCTGTTTAGTTAAAGCACGTCGTCTTCTGGCAAAACTCAAATAATTATTCGACAACAATATACACACAAATGAAATCTTTTATATATAAATAACAATATTTATATTATTTAAACAATTAATTTAGCTTTTATTTCTCAAAATTAAAGAAATTCATGAAAATATGTTCCTGTGCCATCATAAGTTCATTTGTTTTTTCTCTATTGCACTTTATGCTTTTCGTTTATATTAATAGTGTTAGAAAGTGATATAACATTTTAACAAAGGCCTTAACACGAAGTTAACGAATCAAATAAGCGTTAATTCAAACAGTAATTATTGGAGACAAAATTAACTTTTACTTAAGCGTTAAAAGTTAGTGAATTTCACTACAGGGTTTGTAGTCAAACGCGCTAACTACTCAGCCAACAGCACCCCAATTTTATTAAAATCACATTGAAATTAATTGCCAAATCAAAATTTTAATTTTTCAGATTTTTTAAATTTTCGATTTTGATGAAATTCGGCCCGATATTTTCTTTCATCCTATAACGAATTTATGCTAAACGGAAAAATTTAAAAATGTTTATTTCAAAAGTTATGACAAATTCAAGGTGCCATAATTTCACAAAATTTGCCAGATGTGTTGCGTTTAGTTTTCAAATATCTAGAAAAGCATTTTTTATACAAGCATGATTTATTTGTCATTTTAAAGAGCTACAAAATATAGAGACAAAATATTAAAAAAAAAATTACTTGTCTACAAAGTTTTGAAATTTTCTTAAATTTCCTTAATTATAAAGTTAAATTTTTTATGCCATTTTGTTGAAGATTACGAAAGGAAAAAAAGCGCATCTCAAAAAAGAAAAAAAAAACAGCTTCTTATAATTTTCAGTACTTTTAAGGACATTTAGAGGCATTGTATAAAAAAAAATCAGCCAAATATATAAATATGTTTTTGATTTAGTCAGTTTTGAAATTTTAAAAACTTTGCAGATAAGTAATATTGCCAAAAAAAATTGTTTTGCTCTACATATATTTTGTAGCCCCAAATATACTGTTTAAAACGACGTACAAGCAAAACATCCTTATACATAAAATTGTTTTCGAGATATTTAAAAACTAAACTCAACAACTTCCACAAATTTTGCGAAATAGTGACATTTTGTATATGCCATAATTTTTGAAATAATTATTTTTAATATTTATCCTTTAGCACAAATTCGTTATAGGATGAAAGAAATCATCTGAAGAAATTTTACCAAAATCAAACCCCTTTCGATCTAACTTAACTGTTAGTCGATTTGAAATAGAATTACACGTATAACTTATAAAATTCTGGTCAAATTTATATGAAAGTTAACACATCCATAGCTGAGTTGTCATGTTTGCAGAAGATGAACTAACAACCCCACTTTGGGCTAAAGCTAAACACATCTCGTGTGGAAAAAATTTTAAGTTTTACGACTTTTGCCAATATTAACCAATTTTAAAATATATTACATTGCTTCGATTTTCTACAAAAGGAAAAAATGTGCTTAAACAATTGTATTCCAAAAACGCCAACAAAAAAGTTATGGGTTAATAGGTAAAATACATTTGTGCAATCAAATATATTATAAGTTATAGTAGGCTATAATGTGCATATTGTTTCTTTGTATTTTCAAGCAGAACAAAAACATATAAAGTCTCATAAAATCGGTTGAATTTTTGGGAAAGTTACAAGATGTCTAAAAATGTCCACGATAGAGTCGTTAGTTCATATCCTGCACATTTTTGGAAATTAAATTGTGCAAATATAGCCTCTCATCTATTGATATGTCAAGTTTGAAATATTTCCCAATAGTAGTTTAGCAGTTACATATTTTTTAGCATTTCTATTGTGGGCAGCTCCACACAGAAAAAACTAAATTTTATTTTCAGTAAAGAAATTAAATGAATTAGTAAATATTTTGTGTATAAACGGACCTACAAGCAAATTAGTAAGTACATACAAAAATGTCTCAAAACTTTAATTAAAAAAAACATTTTTTAATACACAATTTGGTCAAATCTATAAAACAATTTGTCTAAAAATATTTACATAGTCTAAACAACATATTTTAGTGAATCAAACAAAAATATTTACTGGCTTTTCTGTAACATATGAAATATTAATTTGGTCTAAGCAAAACGGTTTACTTACTCAATAAAAATATTTACAGGATTTTCTCTAATATATCAAATAAACTTTTTGTCTCAGTCATTAGAAAATTTTTTTTAAAATATTTTTATACTTAAAATAATTAATTTTGATATAATAACAGATAATAAGGTCAATGCAAATAATGTCAATTGACTTTATTTCCCACCGTAAAGGAAAATAAAGTCAATTGAGTTTATTGCATTTACGAAAACGGAATAAAGTCAGTTGATTTTATTGCACTTTCAAATATTTAATTTGCATAGCATAGTGATACTTCGCAATGAATTATAATCTGAATGAACCAAGTCAATATTGGTATCAATTAAAAACCATATTTTATTAGTTTTTTTCATTATAATTAAAAATTTAAAAAAATTTTATTTTTATTTCTAAAGACTATCTACGTAGCCGGCCTTCGGCCTGGGCTTAAGGGTTTTTCCTCTCAGTATATTGAAAAGCGGCTTCGCTGAGTACAGATTTTTCCAGGGTTCAATAGTGGAAGATAATTACTCGTCAAATGAAGAGAACGAAAGCCATAAGCCCTCCCAAAGAGAAAATCTTACCTCAGCGCAGCCGCCATTCGCTTAACCAGAAGGAGAAAATCGCTAAGCCTTGGCAAAGGCCAGCTATGCAAGAATCTTTACTCGATATACTGAGAGGAAAAAACCCTTAAGTCTGGCCGAAGGCCGGCTATGTAAACAACTTTACTAAGCGAAGCCGCTTTTCTATATACCGGCCGGAAAAAATTAGAGAGGCCGGCCACAGGCCGGCTATGCAAATATATTTACTCAGCGAAGCCGCTTTTCGATATACCGAGAGAAAAAAAACAAAAGCCCGCCAAAGGCCGGCTATGCAAATATCTTTACTCAGCGAAGCCGATTTCGATATACTGAGAGAAGAAAACCTTAAGCCCGACATACTTTAAGCATTGTTGATGTTATTTTCATTTGAATAGGGGAATAAACTCAATTACTTTATTTCAAATTTTTTTTTGATTTTAATTCACTTTTAAAAACGCATTATTTCCCACAATGGTGGGAAATATTGCCAATTGGTATTGTTGTTCTGGATCAAAAAAACAGCATGAGCAAAAATAATAAAAATATTTTGTTTGTGAATTAAAATTTATTAATTAAATAAAAGCAATAGGAAAAAATTAAAATTTGTTTGTTTTTACTATTATGTACAAAAGAGATTTTCTGTTCATATTAAGATACACTGGCAGTAAAAAAAACTATCCGTATCGAACGTGATAATGGTAAAAAATTGTTGTTTGTAATTAAGGATGTACTGATGCTTCAAATATAAAAAAGAAAAATAATTGATTTAATTAAATTTTGTTTAATTGTTGAAACAACTAAACATTCCAGAAACTTAAATTTATAATTTAATAATTATTAATTATAATGTGTTTTTAATGTTTATTATATAATGTGTATTTAATCATTAATTAAAAAAGGGTATTTATAATTTGATTCATATGTGCAGGAGCACAAAATAAATTCAGTAATTTTGTAGTCCTGTCTAATTACATGCAATTTGCACAAATATTAAGTTATTTAAAACAGAGGAGTGTTGATATTAAGGAGACATATTTGATTAAATTTTAGCACAAAATTAAATGTGTTGAATGCTTCTGTTCAATTTAGTTGAACATGTGTTAACAACTTTAGTAATAAGATAAAATTGATTTTCGTTTTAAGTGCTCAGTCTAAGTACGGTTTAAACATATGCCGTTTAGTTTTATTTTTACACATGTTATCAAATACATGTTGCGGTCCATATTTGTTTAGGCTACATATTTTCTATTTTAATCAGTCTAGACACATTTTATTGATTCATATTTGTTTAGGCTACATATTTTCTATTTTTATTCATATTTGTTTAGGCTACATATTTTCTATTTTAATCAGTCTAGATACATTTTATTGATTCATATTTACTTAGGTTACATACATCTTATCTTACATATATTATCACTTTAAATTTCAAGAAACGTACGCATGAGCATTTTAATTTTTAGTTTTAAGATTTTATTGTTAGTATTTAAGTAAAGATATTTTTTAGAATAAACTAGTGTCTTACAAACATTCGAATGATTATTTTCTTTTATAAGAGAGTAACATTGGTCCTTCGATATAAAGTTTTTAATTGTGAATCAGTGCCTACAAAAAAATATATTTATATATAAAGCGTAAGTGACTAATAAAAAAATAAATATAAAAAGCGTAAGTCGTGGCTAAAACAGCGACTAATAAAAAAATAATAAACACAAAAAGCGTAAGTCGGGGCTAAAACAGCGACTATCAAAAAATTAATATAATAAGAATGGCACAAAGACAGCAATTATATGAATCTCAAAAAGAGATAGGTGACGAAATCGCTGGAATTCTTATAAAATTGGAAAGCGGTTCATTAAGGAGTCAATCAGTAGCTCAATACAAAGCAAGGATTGAAGGCCTAGAAGCTAAATTTAAAAGTAACGACGATAAGCTCAACAAATGGGGAACAACGGCAGAAGACTATTTTGAGAAGAACTATTTTAACATGGTAATGGAAATGATAAATCGTTGCAAAAATACAACACAACAAGATATACAAAATACCAAGGAAACTACAGAATCTATCGCACGAGGTGAAATACAAGAAATGATGATGCAGCAATTCCAAAAATTTTTTCGAACAACACAACAACAAGATTCGGATCAACTAAACAAGACTTCAGGCCTAAAAAATGAAACTCCAGGAGAAAAAATTAAAATGAAATTGCGTATTCAATCCCGAAAAGAAATACAAAAACTAGAAGATACCTTGACAAATATTGATGGTGATAATATTTGAATATTAGAACATAAAGGAAATATTTGGGAAAAAAAGATGGTCAAAAATGAAAAACAAACAGTCGTATTAGAAGCGATAAAAATTCAAATTTTTAATGGTGACATCGAGGAATGGCTTTGAGCAGTTTGTACATATGAGTAAGCTTACAGCTGTAGAAAAATTGGTCAGGCTAAAAAATCATGTAAAAGGAGAAGCATTTAAAATAATTCAGAATCTTTCAATTACTGAAGATAATTGCGAAGTCGCCTGGGATATTTTAAGCCAACGATATAATAATAAAAGAATATTGCTCACGAAGCTAGTGGATAGAATTCTAGATCAACCAAGTACAAATATAAATGCGGCTAACAGTTTGAGACATTTGCTAAATATTACAAATGAAAGTATTCAAGCTCTAAAAGCAATGGGAGTCCAGTTAAAAGATGCTGATCCAATTATTGCCAGAATTATTTTGAAAAAACTAGACAAAGAAGGTCTGGTGTTATATGAACAAAACACAAAAAAGTCTAAAAATATTCAAAAATTAGATGATGTTATGAATTTTATTGAACTACAGTGTGAAGCCTTAGAAGCATCCTCAAACAAAAACAATAACAGCGTAGATTCAAGTAATAACAAAAAGCATCAATTTCGATCAACGATGCTATCAACGGAAAATGGCTACTGTAACTACTGTAAAAAAAGTGGTCATAAGATGCATGAATGTACTAAATTTTTGAGTTTAACAGGCAAGGGTAGAAATACTTGGGTAAGAGGCGCTAAAATTTGTAATATATGCCTAAATCATAAAATGGACAAACGATGTTTTCAAAAAACCAAATGTCAGCAGTGCGGCAAAATGCATCATACAATTCTGCATATTAATTATGAACAAACAGCTAAAACATCACCAAGTCCAACCACTAATTCGATGAACACCAAAGCACCAGTCGATGTGTTGCTGGCTACTGTACAGCTAAAGGTAAAATCAGCACATGGCGAATATATATTATTAAGAGCTTTAATCGATCAAGGCTCGCAAGTAACCACAATGTCAGAAGAAGCTTCTCAGATATTAGGGTTACCACGAAATAAATCCAAAACAGAAATTTATGGTCTAGGAGGTGCATTAGTTGGGGTGTCGAGAGCAAAAACAAAATTATTATTAAAGCCAAGGTTTTTAAGTGATCGCTTTGTGGAAGCAGATGCGCTAATTTTACCGCAACTTACTGGAGCACAACCAAGCCAATCATTCAAATTCGATACAAGCGAATGGAACAATTATGTATTGGCAGATCCGACTCTAAATAAATCGGATCGTATAGATATCGTTATTGGCATGGACATAATAACCCATATAATGGAAGAAGGCATATTAAAAAATAATGGGATATTGGCGCAATCCACGATATTTGGGTGGATTTTATCTGGTATCGTCAATAAAAAACATAATTCTGGGAAAGCTTTAGTAGCTACGTCAAACTTAGAACGCTTCTGGGAGCTAGAGGAGTTACCTACAAATACTGTCTATGATGAAGAAGATAGAATATGCCAAGATATTTTCAATGAAACCACTGTAGTAGATGCAGAAAATAGGATAATAGTTAATATACCTATTAGGAAACAGAACAGTCAGCTTGGAGACTCTAGAAAGCAAGCCGTAGCTAGACTCCTTTCATTGGAAAGAAAATTAAGCACGAATACAGATTTGCGAGAACGTTATCGTAAATTTATGCAAGAGTATTTGCACCTTGGGCATATGGTACTAGTTAATGAATTGGGTAGCGGAAAATATTATTTACCTCATCAAGCGGTTATTAGAGAGGAAAGTTTGACAACAAAACTAAGAGTGGTTTTTGATGCATCGGCTAAATCATCAAATGGTAACAGTCTTAATGATATAATGTATACAGGACCTAGATTACAACTTGATATATTCGATATTCTGACAAAATGGAGATTGTGGAAATACGTCATCATTGCCGACATAGAAAAAATGTACCGGCAAATTAAAGTCGCAAAAAAACATCAGTCTTACCAGCATATTTTATGGCGGGAAAGCAAAAAAGAACAGATTAAAGAATATCAGCTTACAACAGTTACTTATGGAACTTCGTCTGCCCCATTTTTAGCTGTACGGGCTTTGTTTTATATTGCAGACAATTGCCATAACGAGGAAATAAGTAATATTATCAAACAAGATTTCTACATGGACGATCTGATGACGGGAGCTAATAGATTTTCCAAATGCAGGCAAATACAAAAACCATCTTGCAACTTATGGCTTCACATTAAGAAAATGGTTATCAAATGACATGAATATAATTAGTCACATGTGCAACTCTGACAATGATGTAATAATTCAAATGAAGGATGATAAGTCAATCAAAACATTGGGGCTGCGTTGGGATCCACTCATGGACGATTTTCGGTTCAACGTTAACTTTTCAGCGGGCGACAAATTGACAAAGAGGCAAGCTCTGGCAGAAATAGCAAGAATCTTCGATCTAATGGGATGGTTATCACCAATCACTATTGTGGCCAAATTATTTATACAAAAATTATGGCTTTTAAATTGTAAGTGGGATGAGCTTTTATCAGATGACATAAGAACAGAATGGCAGCAGTTTATAGACGATTTACCTAATTTAATGGAAATCCGAGTACCTCGATGGTTTCAATTAGAATCAAAACAGAACTTTGAACTACATGGGTTTGCTGATGCTTCAGAAAAAGCATATGCAGCAGTTGTATATATAAAGGTTAGTGAATCAATTACACTTGTGGCTTCAAAAACAAAGGTCAATCCTATAAAAAATAGGAAAACGTTGCCAAAGCTGGAATTATGTGCATCAAATTTGTTAGCAAAGTTACTATTTAAGGTATCAAATGTGCTTAAAAGGCAATACGCGATATATGCCTGGACCGATTCAACAATTACCTTAGCGTGGATAGCAAAAAACAAAAACAAGGATAAGTTTGTGAGAAATCGAGTGAATGAAATACTAAATCTTATTCCTAACGCTAACTGGAATTATGTTTGTAGCAAAGAAAATCCAGCAGATGTAGCATCTCGAGAAATCAGTGCTCACAAGTTGAGGAAGCATTCGCTATGGTGGAATGGTCCTGAATGGTTGATACTTTCATCGGAAAAATGGCCGAAGAAAGAACAAGTAGAAACGGTACTTGGTGACGTTACTCTGAAGAAACAATTTAATCTTTTGAAACAGTTGTTCGAGAAATATTCAAGCTTTTCGAAATTGGAGAGAGTGCTGGCTTATGTAAACAAATTTATAGATAGACTGAGGAAAAAGTCTTACTCTTCACAATGTTTGACAGTCGATGAATTAAGAAAAGCAGAAAAGACAATATTGAGAGCTCATCAAGAAAACGAATTTTGGGAAGAGATTATAAGTCTAAAGGGGAATGGAACAATACACAGAAATAGTAAGATAGTGAGCTTGTTCCCTTTCATAGACGCAGACGGGTTACTTCGCGTTGGTGGCAGATTACGAAATGCAAGTCTACCATATGATCAGCAATATCCAATAATAATAAAGAAGTCATTTTTGGCTTCCTTACTAGTGAAAAAAGCCCACATGTCAACGCTACATGGTGGAAATCGGCTGGTTGAAGCAACGTTGAGAAAAAGTATTGGATTCTTGACATAAAGAACTGCATTAAAAAATATATACGAACCTGTCATAAATGTATCCGCTATGGCCAAAAAGCTTCAAAGCAACTAATGGGAAGTTTACCTGAGCATCGAGTAACGATATATTCTCCATTTCAACATGTCGGGGTAGACTATGCTGGTCCTGTTCAATTGAGGTATGCGAAGGGCAGAGGGCAAAAGTCATATAAAGGCTATATAGCTGTGTTTGTATGTATGACAACTAAGGCGATTCATCTGGAGGCTGTCAGCGATTTGACATCAGAAGCGTTTCTAGCTGCATTGAAGTGATTTTTCGGAAGAAGGGGCGTAAGTTCTGACCTCTGATAATGGAACGAATTTTGTTGGCGCAAACCGGAAGCTGGATGGGGATTTCATAACCGCAGTTCGTAACAACCAGTCTATAATTCCTATACTTGCTTCACAAAGAATACGATGGCATTTTATTCCTCCGGCAGCTCCTCATTTTGGTGGTATATGGGAAGCGGGCGTGAAATCAGTTAAGTTTCATTTGAAAAGAACCATCGGAGAAGCTAAATTTACTTATGAAGAAATGAGTACTCTGTTAATTCAAATTGAAGCAGTGTTAAACTCTAGACCTCTAGTTGGGATCAGTGAAGGTGATATTAGCCAGACGGATGTGTTGACTCCTGGTCATTTTTTAATAGGTAGACCATTAAATGACTGCCCGTAATATGTGGAAGAGGGTAATATAAACTCACTAAACAGATGGAAGTTGATTCAGAAGTTAAAAAAAGATTTTTGGACAAGGTGGAGAAATTAATACCTCACTACTCTTCAGCAACGTAATAAATGGAAGGTTCCGAATGAAAACTTGAAAGAAGGTACGATTGTACTGATAAAAGATGAAAAAACTAATCCAGCAAATTGGCCGCTAGCGGAAGTTGCAGAAAGCCATTACGGGAAAGACGGTAAGAGTTGTCACGCTAAAAATACCGAACGGCTTGCTTAAGCGACCTGTTAACAAACTAATTCCGTTGGTTGCTGTTGATGAAAAGGCCAATAGTCATCCACCAGTAAAAATCAAAAAAGACAAAGCAGAAGTGGAATGAAATATTTCCGCAAGTGGTGTTCCTGTTTTTACTGCTGATGAAGTCAGGTACAGGTCTGCCTATTGGAAATAACGAAGTCGTGTCAGTTAAGGAACTTTCGCCAAATACCGCTATTTATCTGGATCATGTAGGACGAGTAGATTCAATCGATTCAAGGTGGAATCTCGTAGTATATTTCGACTTATCGTTGTATTTTGAAGAGATTCTTAGAATTGGGAAGCTTATAACGAAAGTAAATGAGGTGTGCCCAAATATAGAAGTATATGAAGAATCGTGTCAAATGGTTATGTCAGCAATGAGCAAAAGGTATACCTTGCTTGTGCAGAATAACGAGCTGTTTATCGGAAAAACTAGGAAGAAAAGAGCTCCATTTGAGTTTGTTGGGTCAATATATCACATCCTTTTTGGAATGATGGACGCCGATGATCGCGAAGAGATGGAGGCAAATATGAAGAACATCTTAAACAACCAAGAAGACTTAGATAAGTTAATTAAACAGCAAACATCCATAGTTGATTCAACTTTAAATGTTTTAAAGAAGACAACTGATGATGTAAACGAAAACTTCAAGAAGATGTACAATCAGCTGAAAAACATATTAGAAGGAATAAAAAATGAGACAAAGGCAGATCACCAGACGCTAATATTTTGGGTTTTGTCAATGCAATTAAACTTAATGATCGACGAGTGTTATGAATTACAATCTGCGGTGATCAATATGCTGATTGACGTAAATCATGGACATGTGAATACTAATCTATTGACGCCATCCCAGCTCCATGAAGGATTAAACAAAATAGAGAAAATAATTCCAAAGGATCTAGTTTTACCAGGGAAGGCAACGGGTACTGAACTTAAGGAAGCGTATCATGGAATAAAAGCAAAGGGTATGATAATTGAGAAGCAGTTGGTGGTTCAGCTTGAAATTCCCTTGATTCAATTACATAGCTCTGAGATATATGAACTAATCAAACTCCCAGTTAATATAAATGGTACCGTGGTAATGCCGAAAGTGGAAGATAAATTTATAGTATACAATTTTGCTACTAACATGTACTATCTGACTTCACAAGCTGAATTAAACACCTGTGAGAAAGGTCTGCAGGGACAATACAACTGTGTCGGAAATATGCCTTGGAAACCGGCCGTTGAGCGCTCTTGTGAGGTATCTGCTTTAAAACAGTCTCGAAATGCAGAATGCACGTTTGAGGAATTTCCAAGGAAGGGAATCTGGAAGAAGTTATCCACGGACAACAAATGGATCTTCACGGTTTTTGATGGGATGATTTTAACGGTGGATTGCGGCCAAGGTAATCGGAGTTGGGTAACATTGCCAATGAAAGGGATATTAGAGCTATCATTTGGCTGTACTGCAAAATACGAAGGAGTATCCATGACGGCATCGCGGAAGCTAGGCTCGGTTGTAAAGTCTTCAATTCAAGCATCATCCTGGAAGCTAGATCCTGAGAAGATAAATGCTACCTTGGTAAGGTCCCTCAATTCCACTTTAATTGACAATACGGAAGACATAAATCGTCTTAAAAATGAGGTTCAGAACATGAAAGGCAACACCATCAGTTTAAGAGGTCTCCACTTTCATACTGCATCCGGGCATATATCATTAACTTTAATTATTATTATTGTTATAATTTTGATTAGCTTAATAATTAAGAAACAATGCTGCAATTCAAAAGATACTGTAACTGTAAGGTTTTCTACTCCATTACCGTTGCGTAGCCAAGTAGATTCTAGAATTCAAAATAATTAAATATAAAATAAAATCCATTAAACATTTAGCTAAGTAGTTGAATGAGCTCGGCGTTGTGCCCAGCAGAATGTTCAATTTAGTTGAAGATGTGTTAACAACTTTAGTAATAAGATAAAATTGATTTTCGTTTTAAGTGCTCAGTCTAAGTACGGTTTAAACATATACCGTTTAGTTTTATTTTTACACATGTTATCAAATACATGTTGCGGTCCATATTTGTTTAGGCTACATATTTTCTATTTTAATCAGTCTAGACACATTTTATTGATTCATATTTGTTTAGGCTACATATTTTCTATTTTTATTCATATTTGTTTAGGCTACATATTTTCTATTTTAATCAGTCTAGACACATTTTATTGATTCATATTTACTTAGGTTACATACATCTTATCTTACATATGTTATCACTTTAAATTTCAAGAAACGTACGCATGAGCATTTTAATTTTCAGTTTTAAGATTTTATTGTTAGTATTTAAGTAAAGATGTTTTTTAGAATAAACTAGTGTCTTACAAACATTCGAATGATTATTTTCTTTTATAAGAGAGTAACAGCTTCTTTTCCACTTATTTAATATAAAGTTGTTAGTTCTTCGATTACGAGCGGGCTTTTAAGGTCACAAAATAAAGTTCAAAATTATATATTTATTTTTAGCTTCCGGCGCACAGTGCTTTGTCCCATCGCAAAACTAGCAATAAATAAAGTGCTTAGAATATTTATGCAATATACATATTAGTAAAGCTATTATAGTACCTTAAAAATATATGTAAGTAGAATATATCATCTCCACTTTTTGTTGACAGTAGAGGGCGCTAAAATGAAACAATTTTGAGCAAAACTGTTAGCTGATAATCGACTTTCACCTGTTTTACTAAAAAAATGGCAAAAATTTATTTTTTTTAATGTATTCTTTTGAAACTTAACAGTTTTGTTTACTACTAGACGTACAAAAAACAGAAATTATTTTCGTAAAATATATTTCATGAACAATTTTTTTGTGCTATCGAAAATTTTTGCAATTTTTTTTATTAGCATTTTTAATATTTGCTTAAGTTTGGTAAAGTGGAAAAAAATTTTTAAGATCCTTGGAGTGCTTTAATAGAATCTGCGAAGAAGTTTAAGATTTTTTTTGCCGGAAATGTAAAAACTATATGTATTTATTGAGCAATATTTCCTAAGTTACCAAAAAATTTACCAAGAGGTAAGTTTATGGTATTTTCTTTGTTAGTATACAAAATGAAGTCAATTTTATGTACTGTGCAATTTTTTTTAATATCAGAACAAATGGAAATCAAAATTGGAAGCAATAACAATTGTTTTTGAGGACATTACAAAAATTTCGCAAAGTTTGACGAAATTAAAAATATATAAAACAAAAAAATTGTTTTTTTTATTTAGATACTTTCTTGTAGCCCAGTCAAATCTTTCCTTTTGGTGTTGTAAAATTTGTCTCAAAAGTTTCATAAAATCTCGTTAATCAAGGTCGAAGGTCACAAAAATCAGTTTTTCACGATTATCTCGGTTTCTAAAGCTCCAATGATGTTAACATAAAAATTGTAGAGCACCGTTTCTGAGATAGAAGGCAGAGAGCCCGCAGCGCTCAGCCATACTCACTGTAATGCAAGGTCAACCGTGAATCTCAGTGAATAATACCTTGTATAAAGTTATTAAATAATTGAAATATCATTTACAAGGAATGATTTGTATTATATATTAGTTAATACATTATAGTTAATAACATTTTTCATATATCTAATACATATTTTATTATAACTGTTAACATCATTGGAGCTATAGAAACCGATATAATTGCGAAAAACTGATTTTTGTGACCTTTGACCAGCGATGCCATTTTTGGGGATTTTACGATATAACAATAAAAACGATATGACATACTGTGTTGTCATATCGCAAGTTTTTTACGATATTACAACACTAATATAGTCATATACGGTGCTGTCATATCGCAATGTTGTCATATCGTAAAAATCTTACGATATGACAACACAGTATGTCATATCGTTTTTATTGTTATATCGTAAAATCCCCAAAAATGGCATTGCTGCCTTTGACCTTGAATTACTTACGGAGCAGACACGAGATTTTATGAGACTTTTGAGACAACTTTTAGAACACCAAAGTGAAGGTGTATACGAATTTTCAGCTTATTATCTCTCATTCCGCAGCGAAACCCTAATATGACCAGGCTATTAGGATTTCTAACGATTAGTAACAAAATATGATTTTCTGCCGGAAAATGGAAATTTTTGTATTTTTTTACACATCTAAATTTGTTAGTATGTATTACAAAGTCAAAAATTATTATTTTTGAAAATTTTAAATTTTCTAATGTATTATTTTTTTAAATAATAATTAAGAAAAATGTAATTTTTATTTTATTTCGGCCATTATTCATATAACGCTACATTTGGGTTTTTCGATGTATACTTCTTTTTAAAGCGTCATCAAG
This sequence comes from Panzeria rudis, assembly GCA_956483635.1. Classification (NCBI taxonomy): domain Eukaryota; kingdom Metazoa; phylum Arthropoda; class Insecta; order Diptera; family Tachinidae; genus Panzeria; species Panzeria rudis. The sequence goes on along the minus strand of OY101449.1, from coordinate 87,693,550 downwards.
AGTCAAAGACTGATTCGATTAAAATAATATATATATATATATATATATATATATATATATATATATATATATATATATATATATATATATATATATATATATATATATATATATATATATATATATATATATATATATATATATATATATATATATATATATATATATATATATATATATATATATATATATATATATATATATATATATATATATATATATATATATATATATATATATATATATATATATATATATATATATATATATATATATATATATATATATATATATATATATATATATATATATATATATATATATATATATATATATATATATATATATATATATATATATATATATATATATATATATATATATATATATATATATATATATATATATATTAATTTATTTATTTAATTATATACATATTCTCTTTTATACACCACAACCACATCAATTGTTGTCATTTGAAATATTATGTCAAAAGTTTTTTAAATGAAACCCTTAAAATTAATAAACATACAGTTGGAAAGTATAAATAATAATTAAAAACTTATTTTGTAAGTTCAATTTAAATAAGTTTAATAATTCTTTTTGTTTTAACTTGTTTGTGTATAAGTAATAATTATAGTTTTTATAAAGCATATGGTCAACTGTTTAATGTGAAAATGTTAAAAAAATTTTGCAGTAGAAAATATCAGGTGAAAAAGTCAGGTGACGCAAATATCTAATAAAATCAGTGTTAAATATTCATTGAAATATAAATTATATAAATAAATCAATCAACATAAGGATTTAAATTTTTTTTTCAAATATAAAGCTGTCTAATTTATGAATGTACGATTAATCTACTAATAAAATGTTTTGATTAATCAAAATTGTGATTAATCAATTAATCGATTAATCAAATATTCAAATAATTCTAATAGAATGTTCCCACTACACGTCAAATTCCTTAATTCGCTCCAAGAACTGCTTGATGAATTGACCTGTTTCTACTACACATTCGTAATTCATTTGAAATTTCTCTTTGTTTTTCAATATTGCCACAACTAAAAAAATTTAGAGAAATATTTTACCGATTTTTTTATCGAAAATACCAACATTTTAAAAAAGGTAACTTTGTGTTTAAGGTATAAGAAAAATACCACGAGGAACACTGTTGTCGTATATTTTACACCGCTGAAGGAGAGGTGTTTGTCGCTTTTTTAAGAAATGGACAAAAATACCCATATAACAAAGAAGGTTAAAGTTAGGGATGTAACCGAAACCGATATATCGAGTATACTTCAGATTTTCCGATACATTGGTATCGGCGATATTTTACTGTCGATACAACGATGCTTTTTAATGTTTTCAGAGTTTTTTTAACATATAATTTTTTTATATATATATACATATATATTTTTTATTTTGTCAATTTTACCATGAATTAAAATGTATGTAATGTAATATCAATTTTAAATATTAATAATTCATTATTTTATGATTAAGTTGAACGAGTTATGAGGGGGTAAAAACAGCCCGAATGGTTTCGTGTAATATACACACTGTGTGACTGGTAGTTAGCCTGGCGCACTACCATGCGCTTAGATACACGACATTCATACATGTAGCAAATTTTACCGCTAGAAGCTCCCAATGTGTCACAATATATGAATAAAATTAACATTGTACACATTCGTTGATAAATATTTTACTAATCGTATATTTCTGTGAAAAAGCTATAGCTTGTTAATAAACAATTGACAACTCTCTTCACACCTATAGGCAGCGATGCCATTTTTGGGGATTTTACGATATAACAATAAAAACGATATGACATACTGTGTTGTCATATCGTAAGTTTTTTACGATATAATAATGCTAAGATAGTAGTACACGCTGTTGTCATATCGTAAAAAACTTACGATATGACAACACAGTATGTCTTATCGTTTTTATTGTTATATTGTAAAATCCCCGAAAATGGCATCGTTAGTCATATACAGTGTTGTCATATGGCAATGTTGTCATATCGTAAAAATCTTACGATATGACAACACAGTATGTCATATCGTTTTATTGTTATATCGTAAAATCCCCAAAAATGGCATCGCTGCCTATAGTTATTGTGTACAGCGATGCCATTTTTGGGGATTTTACGATATAACAATAAAACCGATATGACATACTGTGTTGTCATATCGTAAGATTTTTACGATATGACAACATTGCGATATGACAACACCGTATATGACTATATTAGTGTTGTAATATCGTAAGAAACTTGCGATCTGACAACACAGTATGTCATATCGTTTTTATTGTTATATCGTAAACTCCTCAAAAATGGCATCGCTGATTTGTGTATTCAACGCACATGAGAGAAGCAATTGTGCAAACATCAGAGAGCGTAGTTTTTGCACTTGTATACACGGTTGCCAGAGTTGACGATTTATCGTCATTTTGCCGATTTTGGGTGTCGAAAATGGCAATTTGATGACTGGACGATTTTTACCTTAAATTTGACGATTTTTAAGAATTATATGATGAAAACAATTTTTAAACGTTTAAACTAATTTTGAACTTAATCAAGAACTCCACAGCTTTTGCTACAATATGTAATAAAAGTAAGGAGTTAAAGAGATAGTTATGTCATACTTAATGTTGATATTTTTAGTATTACAGGTTTATTAAACCTATTCCTCTCTATAATTTATCAACTGCGGCATACATACATGGATGTATATCAAATATAAAAAATTTTAAACACTAAAAAACAGTGCTTAAATATTAACAAATATATTAGTACCTCATATCTCGAAAAAATGTATTTAAAGTTATAAAACTGTTAGCATAGATATGACTGTTATTAGCTTTATATCGGTTATAACTTTGATTAAGATTAGATTAAGATTTATTTTTTAAAATTTTTTTACGCATAAAGAGGGTATTATGAACACGTTTACTTATTTGAAAATTGTGGTGTTTTGAGATATGGTCACATTAATAGAGCGATATGTATGTACATATGCACATAAAGAATTTAAATACTGCAAGTTTTTAGTATTGCATTTTTAAATTAGTATTGATAAAATATTGTGAATACATTGAGGGGTTTAACTCGTATGCCACATAAAATCAAAAATGTGTTTTATGTGCTCATTCTTTTGTCATAGTTTTGCATCGTAGACAAATTTTTTTGATAAATTCTAGTATTTTGCAAATAATTATGCTGCGTATTTAAAGTACAAAAGTACCATACAATTTTACAAAATATTCAGTATAAAGTATTTAATCCGTAACAAATCTTTAACCAGGGGGACCCCTCCCCTGTAGCGTCACGTAATATGTGAATGGCCCCTTAACCAAAAGAATGCACATAATACTTATTGTTGTGTTATGAGCCCACAAAGATATTGTTTAGAGACTTTGCTCACAATACTATCAGGCATTTTGTTAAGACAATATCCATTTTATAAAATGTCACCTTAATAATTTTTTTATGATGAATATTCCTTCAGTTAAATAGCTTTCTAATAGCTTACGAGTGTTGGAAGATAAATCTTGGTTCAGCTTCTGGATTAAACCTTTATGCCATACTTTATCAAAAGCCTGAGAAACGCCAATCAAGAGAGGGAGTGAAGGTAGAAAATTGTTAATTTATTAGCTATGTTATGTGTTTTTTTTACTTTTGACGATTTTTTGACGATTTCGAATAATTATTTTGACGTTTTTGACGATTTTTCGGTCGAAATTTGACAAATTCATACATATTTCATCTGGCAACTATGCTTGTATATGCACTACTAGGACATTTACACTGTCTCGAAATCTAGTACTTATGAGATTTCGAGCTAAATCTAGTTGTTTTATTTTACTAGATACAAAACGAAATCTACTTTGTCAGCAGATTTGGACGAAATCTACTCAAAATCTAGTATTTTTATTTTCTTTTTACTACCCTCTACAACATTTTTATATATACGGTGAGTGAATCAGCTACGCTCTACAAAATTTTTTCTATTAACAGTGTGTGCATTAGCTAAGGCGGCACGGCACTTGTTGTGTTACAGTTTAAAATAAATTTCAGTCAAAGTATTTATTCTTGGATACGAAATCTAGAAAAATTTCAGAAAAGCTTAGTGTAAACGCTATAGATTTCGAAAAAGATTTCTAATCAAATCTACTAGATTTCGAGACAATGTAAATGCCTTGTATGATATATTTTTTGGACACACAAACAGTATTTTATTTTATAAAATTTTTTTATTTATTTTACAATAAATTTTCTGTTTTTCGTTTTGTAATTTCAAAATAATTTTTTTTACTTTTGTTGACGTTGGTATACACACAGAAAAAAAAGGAATGTAAAATCCACATGCCATAATTTTGATTGCAAATCATATTAAATTTACAAGAAATAATTTGTCGTTTGAGTGTGTTAGTGTTTACTTGCTTTGTCCATTGCTACAATTCACTGATCTGCTTAGTTGTGTGACTTGTTGTTGTTTATTCTTACATGTGTCGTCTATGTATACGACAAAAAACGAATTACCAGGGAATATTTACTGCTGCTGGTTTAAAATTACCATTGTTTCATATTAATTTTAAACGGAAAATAATTAATCTAACCTTAAATCACCGTTAAAACAATTTTGTTATAAACGTTAAGTTTAATTTTCAATCGACATGACTATAACTTTAATTTCAAATAAGTTTTATGTTAAATAATCATTTAAATCATGTTGAATTAAAATGAAATGCATTTTACATTCGATGGTATTTATTTAGTGTATAACTAAAGAAAAGTTTGAAGCTGTTGTGGCTGCAGTGGTTAGCGCGTGGACTATCATGCAGGTGGCACGAGTTCAAATCTTGGCTGGGACAGCCAGCTACAACGAAAAGTTTTCTGATGACTACCACGTAAGTAAAATAATTAATAATATAGCTATATTAAAGTCATGTTGCTTCAGCTTGATATAACTTTAATTCAGCATTATTCTTCATGTTGTTCCAATAACAAATTCACGTTGTTTCAGCTTGAAATAATTTTGATTCAACATGATTCTTCGTGTTGTTCCAATATCAAATTCACGTTCTTTCAACTTGAAACAACTTTGATTCAACATGATTCTTCGTGTTGTTCCAATATCAAATTCACGTTGTTTCCACTCGAAATTACTCTGATTCAATATGATTTTTCGTATTATTTCAGTATCAACTTCATTTGGATTTAACTGTACTGGAATATTAAATCAACATGAAATATAGTTAATTCAAAAGGAAAAATTTTCTTTCAAGATTATTGTAAATCACGTTGATTTAACGTGAAACACCTTTGAAGCAAAATCGCTACCGAAAAATGTTAAGTTAACCTGGTTTTCGAGGATTTTACATGGAAATTTTTCTGTGTGCATGTTGAAATTTATCGAAGCTTTTAACCATTTTTTTCTTTAGCAGTATTGGATTTTTGTTGCCATTTGGGATAAAAAATTTTAATACCAAATAGGAAAATTGGAAAAAAAAATTTTAGCAAATTAATATTTTTGAGCTCAGATGTATTAAAAATGATTCTAAGTTCACATATTCATTACTTAATTCAAAATTAATTGTATATATTACCTAAAAATTCATGTATAAAAAATATAAATTTTGGAAAATACTTCGTGTACAACTAACGGCCCTTTTCACAATATACGATTAAAAGTTAACATGAGCTTTAACAGCAAGTTCGGCATACAAAACTTACCGTTAAAGTCCACGTCAACTCTTAATCATACATTGTGAAAAGGGCCGTAAGTATGGTTTAAGTGCGGTGGGGAAATTTTTATTTCAACCAATACTAATACAAAATGTTCTACTAATACCATCCTTGGCCTTATCGGACATTTAAAACCGCAAAAAAAATCTGTAGGTGTCGTTCAAATTCATGTCGTTCATTGAAATTTCCAACAAAATTTTAAAATTATTTTAAAATCTATTGACATTCTACGCCGACGATAAGTTGTGAATTAAACAATTATTTTCAACACGTTTGTACCCCGGTTGGCCAGCTTGTCGCGGAGGACACTTTCATCAACCAGTACTTTAGGAAATTTTGACATTTGTCATACACGATATTTGCCGATTACAGTTTCCTTTAAGACAATCTAACAGAAACCGTAATCAAAGACTGCGTAAAAGGAAAACTACTCCACTGGTCATGCATCAAACTATTTGGATATTGTCCGCAAGCAAGTCTTGCAACGTTTAATTCAAAATATTGTATAAATTCGTTAAGCGGCCCACTAACTTGCAATATAATTGTGGAATTTTTTGTATTGTAGTATAATATCGCCAATGTGTGTGTCATATTCGAAGGTGGCACAATACATTGGCTAAAATCAAAAGACCTTTGATTTTTATTGCACAATCAATAAAATTGTGTAAAATGGTGGCAACATCAGCAAAATTAGGCATTATATAATTGTGCAATTCATTGCATTCTATAGGTCAAAACGGCAATAATATGCACAATAACATATGCAATAATATTGTATTATGGATGGGCCGCTTTACAACGAAAAACACTACTCTTCGTATACCAGCAAACGAACTTCTTGTGGACATTTTCGGCCAGCTTAAACGATTTTGATACATTCCTGCTTGCTAAAATTGAGCGAAATTGCGGATATTGTCATTTACATACACAGAAAAGAAAAGATTTGTAAATACAATTAATTTGTTTATTATATCAATTAAGTAATTAATTGATTTTGAACCTACAATGATTTTTGTAAATACAATTATGAAATTGTAAGTTAAAAGCAAATCAGAAAAATATTTTCAATTAAATATATCAACAAACATTTTGTTGACAAAACAATTTTTTTTTATTTTTATTTTTTTATTTCAAAATTGTTTCAATTAAAATTATTTTTATAATAACAATGTTAATTGTTGAATTTACGATCTAGTTCTTATTGTCATAATTTTATAACTATTGGGGTATTAATTTAATCGGGTTTCTGCTTTAATCGGTTAATCGCTCGATTAATTAATCGAGGTTTTGGCTTAATCGGTTAATAATCGGTTAATTGCGGTATTAACCGGTGAAGTTTTTTCATAAATCAAGTAATTTTAGCAAATAAAATTGCATAAATTATCTTTTATTTTGAATTTATTAGTAAAAAAAACAATAACATAGCAAACATAACAAATCTTGAACTTAATCAAGCAAAAAAAATCATAAATATGTATTCATTAAAAAATCAACAAGTTTGTGAGATCATTATATCAGTTATTTCAATAGTTTAAGGAGGTATTCTAAAACAATCTTTTAGAAAAATAATTTCTTTAGTTTTGATAAGACTTGGCTTGAAAAAATCCTTTCATTTATCGTAGATGTTGAAGAAATCGAAAGCAATCCATAATGCAAAACATATAGTTTCTCAGTCCTGGATTTCCCTAAACTTATAAAATTTAAATTATGCCATTGGAGTCCTGTTCTAATTTTTTTTTAATTCTTAACTCTTCTAATTGTTTCGGTTAATTCTGTTAAAACATTTCTTGTATTACTAGCGACAGTTTCTTCTGTTGTAAGGTCATCATATTTAATTCATGCTGGCAGAGCTCAGCGAAAAAAAAGTTTATTCCTGAGTGGATGTATAAAATAATTGAATTTGTCTCTCATTAAATCTAATCCTTAAATTTTTAATTAAATCGTTGGCAACACTATTATTAGATTTTATAAAACTATTAAACTACATAATTCCCTCAAGTTCAATTAGATCAGCAGTCTTTACTAAATTCTTTTATAGGCACGTCCAAACATTTTAATGTTTTACTTAAGTTAAAATCACTGAACACATTTATTTGTTTGTATGAAAAGTAATTTCTAAACACATACATTTTGTATATGAGACGAAACAAATAATTAAACACACAAAAAATAAGTTATAATACTACAAAATAGATTTCCCTAAACTTATAAAATTTAAATTATGCCATTGGAGTCCTGTTCTAATTTTTTTTTAATTCTTAACTCTTCTAATTGTTTCGGTTAATTCTGTTAAAACATTTCTTGTATTACTAGCGACAGTTTCTTCTGTTGTAAGGTCATCATATTTAATTCATGCTGGCAGAGCTCAGCGAAAAAAAAGTTTATTCCTGAGTGGATGTATAAAATAATTGAATTTGTCTCTCATTAAATCTAATCCTTAAATTTTTAATTAAATCGTTGGCAACACTATTATTAGATTTTATAAAACTATTAAACTACATAATTCCCTCAAGTTCAATTAGAGCAGCAGTCTTTACTAAATTCTTTTATAGGCACGTCCAAACATTTTAATGTTTTACTTAAGTTAAAATCACTGAACACATTTATTTGTTTGTATGAAAAGTAATTTCTAAACACATACATTTTGTATATGAGACGAAACAAATAATTAAACACACAAAAAATAAGTTATAATACTACAAAATAGGAAAAAAGTTTTTACGTCGGTTAATCGGCTGAAATTAACCGGTTTAACGGTTAACCGAATGAATACCTTCATAATTATACACAACCACAACCCTCCAAGCGACTTATTGCTTGTTTGCGAAAAACACTAAATGTCCTTGGGCGGAATCAAACCGGTAACCTCTGTACTAATAAACTAACGTTCTTACGTCTCAGCTACAGTCATTCGGTATTAAATAAGTAAATAATAAATACACACAAAGCTTGATTTTCTTTGTTATATTTGTTATATTAACAATGATGATGTTAATTTTTTTACAAGTTTCACCAAAATCTGTAGCTGACATTTTCAATAAAAATATATTCAACAAATTTTGAATTTTTGCGCCATACATAACAAAAAATTTTGTTAGTTCAGTTTGTTGAAAAAATGTGTGCTTTTAATTTTAATTAAATATTAACAAATTGATGATATTTTTTCTGTGTGGTCATTAATTAAAATATTATAGAAATTGTCAATTCTACAGGGATGATGAAAAGATGTGAGATACTGTCGCTCTTGTTGTCGTGTTGTGTTGATCTCTAGTTGTCAAAGTCTTAGGTGATGCAGCAGCAGTTCGAATCCCAGCTAAATCAGTCAATACTTTAAATTAAAAGGAAACAAACAGGAAAGGAAAACGTTCTGTGATTAAATAGGTGACATTGTCGCTACGTAATCATAAGGGACAAGATAAACGACATTGTAGCCAACATAGTCACTGACGACATAGTAGGCGACATATTTTTTTCTGTTAAAGAAATATCACTAATCGGGATCAACGACACTTATGAGGATGTTGCGATTTACATTGTCATTAATGAAAATATTATAGACAGTGTCGTTCTTGTTGCCATGTACGAACTTAGCGGCCATTTGTTCGAAAACTTACGCACTGATCTATTGGAGCTGTCGCCAACAGGTCATCCACGCTTTAACGTTGTCGTGCATCTGCCTTGCAAGATGTCTGAAAGACATGGCCAACCGGGACATTCCTCTTAATTTAACTACATTTTACTATGTTAAATGTTTTATACATAAAGCGGGTGCAAGACGAGTCGATATTCAGCTTCAATGTATGTGTTTGTGTGCGTTTGCTATGAAAATCAAAAGCATTTTGCTATTCTTCAATATTTCCTCAGCGGTAAATTGCAAAAGTAAAGAGGCCTTCTAGAAGAACTGCTTAGTAGACATAAGGCCTGCCAATCCGCACTCCATACTCATTTCATTTTTAGCCATGCTCTCATTTCGGCGCAGGCCTTCCAAGCCGCTTCCCAATGTAGGGATCCGTACAGGCCTCTTCTTGCATGCCATTTTGAAGGCTATCTAAGGCAGATCTTTTAAAAAGCAAATGGAGGTGCAAATTTTTTTCTATTTCAGTATTTTTATAACGGCTTCTTTCGATTTGCTTAATGTATATTTTCTTTACTTCGAACTATTTCTTTTCAACCAAACTAGTTTTGTATACATTGAATTATATACGATATAGTTCCGACGGAATAATGGTAAGTTAATCAGCTCCGACATAATAACAGCATGTGTGAAGTTTCTTGTATGTAAATTTCAGTATTAAGCATGGCACTGTGTTCATCATTTCGTGCGAACTGCTGTCAAAAGTTCATATAAAAAAATTGTCACGAATTTCTCATGAACAATTGTTGCAGAAGTAGTACTCTGTTTATTTTGAGAAAAACATGTGAAATGCATCTACAGCATTTGGAGTCTTCATGCGAAATAATATAAGCACCACTTTTTTCGTGTGGAATTTACAACAAACACATTGGGCTTTTTTTAAAAAGGTACAAGATTGCAGCATACTTTCAAGGGCTATTATAATTGGTTACTTGTCATATTTTACGTATAAAAAAAATAGTGTTGATCAACATTTTTCGCAAATTTTAACAGAGTACTTAGCTTTATATACAAATTACATGCGAAAAAAGTATACGAGAATGAGTGTTATATCCAAAGTAATCTTTTACTTTTTAATTTAAAAATACAATACTCCCTTCATCTTGCCTGCTTAAAAATGGGAAAGGGGAATGTCTATTGAACGAAAAATCAAAAAATAAAGTAGAATGGAAGCTACAAGAGGGCAGTTTGCATGTGTATAGGTCTTGCAGGCCTTCAAGAAGGCCTGAAATTTTCAGACCTGTTGCCTGTTACCGCTGGGTTCCCTACGTGTATGTGTAACAAAACAAATGCACACAGGCACATATATTGAATCTGAAAATTCGTGAGGCTAGGGTGCTAGCCTAGCAACCATTTAATAATATCTAATGCTGTTTGGTTCCATTACATTTGCATTCCGCTACTGTCGGTTAACTCTACTTTTACACGCCTTAACATTATTATCCAAAGAATGCTTTACATTTTTAAACAAATATTAATTGCTATTTAAACTCTTACAAAAACAATATGGAATATTATAAAACAGAAGCAAACAAACTGGTAACTATAAAATGACAGTCAAATTTAACACAAGTCACCATGTTGCAGTGAAAGTCTGACATGAATAAATATTTAATGAATGGATGAGTTTAACTCAAAAACAAAAATATTAAAAATAGAAAACAATTAAAAACTTTTAGTTTACAAACTTTTTCTTATTGCTGCTAAGATTTTTAATTATTATTAAACACTAATTAAAATGTTATGAAATAACGCCCAAAAAAGAATTTAATGAAAAATACAAGAAATTTTTGTGGTGACACACAGTATAATACTAAGAAGTTGGAAGATATATTAAAAAAAATTATTATAATGAAATTTCAACGATTTTTAACAAGAGATGTTATTTTTTATTAAACACGCAATACAGACATGTTAGCAGGTTCTTAAGAGGCTTAAAATTATTTTGAAAAAGACCGCCTAACTAGGTCTAGGACTAGTACGAGTATTAAAATATATTAAAATAGCCTCCACTGACCTTTCCTATGCTCTCACGAGCTGTACAAACAATCGGCCAAGATAAAATCATACAAAAGAGGAAAATGAAGCAACTTCCAAAAATTTTTGTAAAAAAATTGGATGATTGCTTACCGATTTTGGATGATTAAAATTTTTTAAATACTTGGGTATTTTTCATAGTGAAGAATTGCAAATTAAAAGAAAATTGTTGGTTCTTAAGGATTTTTGCAGGCTGTCCTTGGAACTTCTCGTTAATTTCAAACTCTAACCTATTTGAAAGTCTATAGATTTTTGGGAAAATTAAAACTCTAATTATTTTCGGCTTGAGTTCGGTTTTAATTTAATTTTTCAATTAAACTATATCTTTATTTTGAGATAGATGTGAAGCAGAAGAAGTATATCTAGGGACTCTGCAGAGGATTTTGACCAGGATCAATTTGCCCTTTTAACGAAGGTTGGACAGGAGTGGTTTATGGTTAGGGCCCTACCAAGTCTTGCAGAATCTCTAGTATTGTCTATTGGCTCACAGAAATTCCTCCATGAGTATCTTTTGGCGAATTTTAAGGCTTTTTTTATAAGCTTTTAGCTTGTCTCCTTACGTAGCTTGGAGGGTTCCGAGCTCCACCAGGGAGGGTAACCCTTCTTAGCTCTCGTTAAAGGGCAGGAAATCACAATGGCATTGGTTATAGTCTTGTTGAAGATTTCCACATTGTGTTCAAGTCAATCAATCGTATTCTCGATTTCTGGTACTCTTTTTATTTTATGTTTCAGAATTCCGTTGAACTTATTCCATTCAGCTCTCCCCGGGTTTCTGAAGCAGTCTTTTTGTTTTGTACTCTAACTTCGAAGAGTATCCAATTAGGATTCGAGAAGGATCTTTTATTGGATACCCCACTTGTCGATCGAAAACCTTAATTTTTCTTCTAAGAGAGTACTGTCCATAGCCTCTTCCCACCCACTAAACCTGTCCGAGCTCGGAAAGAAAAAAGTCGGCGAAGTGCCGGAATTACAAACAGTCAGTTTATTTAGGCTAATGAAATCTAAGATATACTCACCTCTGTCACAGCTGCCCCATTTTGTGTGCCTAGCATTGGCATCACATCAGAAAATGATGTCTTTATTGGCATTTGTTGTTTGCGTGAATTAAACAAAAGAAACTTGTATCTGTGGTAAAAATACAAAGTTTTTTAAATGAAATAAAGCAAATTAAAATAAAATAGTTTTAAACAAAATTAAATAAATTAAAATAAAGACAAAAAACAGCGATACATTCACAGTGAATTTTTTAAATTTAAGTCCAATACCACAATACGTGTTCTATAGCTCAGAACATAAGCCTATACATGAATATATTTGTGCTGTTATTCTGCCGACGTTATATCTTATGTTCGGAAATAAATATTGCGCGTGGAGACATGCAGTAAGCACATGTCGTCACCGGGGTTGTTTTCTTACGATACAGAAATGGAGTTTTCTTGTTGTTTTTGGTGTTTGCGTCCTAAATAAAAGCCAAACAAAAATGCATTAATTTAGTAAACAACATTTACTGAAAATATTATTCAATTTTAGACAAACTTTTGTTTGAAAATTTTTTGGTGATATTTTTTTCTGTGTACATAGATAGCGTTTGGTGTCAAAAGTCCAAAAGATGAAATTGGGTCTAAACTCACATTTAATGCTGTACTGAAAATTTTAATCTGGCAATATAAAGTCCCTTTTGTCATGACACGTCACGTAAAAATGTTGAATACATATTTTTAAGGAGGTGGTATTTACAAAATATCGTATTTCGTCTTCATTTTAAATGGATTCTCCGATAAAGTTTTTCACTCACAACTATTTTTAGTAAAGTATTTATATCTGTTTATTTCATTTAAATACTTTACGGCAGTATCTAGGCGCACGGTAGTGCGCCAGGTCAAGTTCCGGCCACACAGGGTGCATACTTACACGAAACCATTCGAAGAGTTTTACCCTCTCATAACTTTGCTCAACTTAATCATAAAATAATGAAACAAGAAACATAAGTCCTCCCTATATAGGTAACCTCATACCGTAAAAGCTTCCCGAGATATTAAGGTGTAAAAAGTTCATATTTTAGTACATATTCACTGACTCATCAATATTATTTGGCGCTTCTCCTATAGCTAGAGCTGAAATTTGGCATACAGGTAGGTCTCGGTAAGCAATTAACGAGAAAACTCTAAAAAGAGGAACACAAAAAAATTATTGACCAATTTTTTTCAATTAATTGTTTGCTCAGTAATAAATTAGTTTCTAAAAAATTTTTTGTTAAATAAATGTTTTATTTTGACGATTTTTCTGTAATTTGAAAAAAGTACTGCCAACACATTTGAAAGCCATATATTAAAAATTATTATAATATATTAAATGCATATAAAATATATAAGATTATAATTAATAGTGTGTTAGGAATTACCTTCAGGCTTATAATGGTCAAACCAAATTTAAATAAAAACTAGTTCATTTTTATTTTTGTCACCCAACGTTTCGTTTGTTTTCTTCAAACTTCTTCAGGGGTATATTTTATTGTAATAATTAATTTGTGTTTTACATTGTCAGTACGTTTAATAAATTTATTACTTAAAAATAAAAAAAACTGGACTTCACGACACAGAATTTGTACAAACAAATAATAAATAAATAAAACAATACAACACAAAATCTTTCGTCAACCTTATCACTAATATCACCACAGAACTATAACTATATAAGTTTTAGTTCTGTGATATTAGTGATAAGGGATAGGTGCCCCTTCTTTGTATGCGACACTTCCAGTATAGCTAAAAAGGTAATATTTTGTACACAGGCAGGCCCTTAACGAAATTATCGAAAAACGGGTACTTTTCATCTGGGTGACTAGGGTGCCACTTTTTTGTAAGGGGGACTTCCAGTATAAGTACTTGGTCCTTATTTTGATCCCAGTACTTTTTACGGCCGAATATATTGGATAGAAACTTGGCCTTATTTTCACATTTATGTTTTTGTGCGGATTTGTTTATCAGTAAACAAAAGCTACTTAAGCTAATATTTAATTTATACAAGAAAGAAAAATTCAACTACAAGGAAAAACTTAGAAACAAAACAAAATAAGTTCATAATATGCCGCATTATAAAATACCACAATCTAAGCTGACTAATGAAACTACTTTCTTTGTTTCGACATAAAAGAATTCAGTTGTTGGTAATATTTGATAGCAGAAGCACCATCCACAGGCAGCAACAGCAGCTAAAGTTGGGCCAAAAGGCAACTTGATTTTAATACAAACAAAAAACTCATCTAAATTTTGCACAGTTCTTGAAAAACAGTGGAATACTTATTAGATTTATAAAACAGGTATTAGATTTTTATATCATTATATGTATATAGTACATACATACACACATCCATATAAATAGATTTTGAATGCGAAACAAACAGAACATTTCAGAATTGGTAAAAAATAATTAGACCATGAAATAAGAAAAATAACAACGATAACTGCCACATTTTTTTATGTCTTAAAGTAATTTGACTACAAAAACATTCGAAACTTAAAATTATATGAATAATTTTTTTTATAAAATTTTCAAAAATTCCTGGGATTTTCAGAATTTCTTAGTTCCTATTTAGAAGGTGAGATTCTGATTATTTATTCCAATTTTTCCAACTCTTATTTTTATTGTTGGTTTTGCTTGTCCTACTTCAGTTCGAATAATAATTACGTACATATATTAAAATTTGCGACGGCACGCTCAAAAAGTTGCATACATGTGTGGTTTCTGCGGTCTAATTTAAAACTGAAAATCAAAATGCAAATTATAAAAAACAAAAAGATAACCTGTTTAAACATGTACAACAACAATACCTCGATTGATCGTAGGCGTAGCATACGCAAAAGCAAAACCAAAAATAAAATAAGAGTTAGAAGAATTGGAATAAAAAATCAGAAGGTGAAACTTCGGCTTACCATATTAATAAAAGCGAATAAGATACTTATATTCTATTTCGTCATAAAATTTGGTTAAATAACTGATGTTTCTTTTATTAATACTAGTATCCACGATCAAACGTGGTAAACGTAAACAAAGGACGCTGATGATGACATTGTAGCGGCTGTCGAAATTAGTAGTACTAATCCGTTCTGCTTGTCTGATTAGATATTCTAATATTGCACTCTAAAAATTAATTTGAATTTACATTAATTCAATTATTGAACTTAAGCCGAGTAATAATAAGTTCCGACTTATTTTATTTAATAGCTGACACTAAAAAATTTATTATTTGTGAAAAAAAAAAACATTTGTAGACCCCGAAAATTCCGAGATGCAAAGTCAAAAAATTGCCGGTGTTTGGGAATTGTAAAATCCCGAAAATCCAGAGACTCCCCGTTTGGCATCTCTAATCATGAAGCTATATGTGTTTAATTAAATAAATGTTTTCTCCATGAAACTCGAAAGCTAATTGTTGGTTTTATTCACAAAAAGGTAAAGCCATCTGCGAACGCCTCGTATGATTTTGTTAAAATGCACCTCAAAGGTTTGATAATCGACTTTTAACAAACATTATTTTATATCTATGCGCTACGAATTTCAGACTTTTTCACACTGGAATGACAAAAAACTGACCGTGCAAAATTAATAACGGTTATCAGTATTTTAAATTAAAAAAAGAAGTAAAACATAATATAAACTTCTTACACAGAAAAAATTATTACCAAAAAATTTGCAAACAAAAGTTTGTCTGAATATAAATTAAATTTTCAGTAAATTTTCTTTAAATAATCAATGAATTGCTTGTTTGACTGTTATTTAGGACGAATACACCAAAAAGAAAAACTGTGTCATAAAAAACAACCCCGTTGACGACACACACAAATAACAATAATAACAATGATAACAATATAAATGCGATTGAGCCAAGTTTGTTTGCTGAAAATTTTTGAGTGAATCAATTCGTTAATGTTGTTTCGTTAATTCTCATTATTTTTTTTTAAGTCTATAGATAAACATTCAGACTTGAACACATTTAACAAATTGAAATTTCATAACGGCTTAATGGATGATGATGACCCAGACAAAAATTTTTTTTGATATATTACACAAAATACAGTAAATATTTTTGTTTGATTAAAAAACCTATTTGGTTAATATATGTCAATATTTTTAGACTAATTGTTTTATGAATTCAAACAAAAATATTGTTTGATATTTTTCAGAGAATCCAGTAAATCTTTTTGTTTGATTTAGTAAATTATTTCGTTTACAATTTGTAGATATTTTTAGACAAATTGTTTTAAAGACTTAAACAATTTGTTCACTGAAAAAAAACACTTTTTTTAATGAAAGATATTTTTGGCTATATTTACAAATTTGTTTGTACGTCCGTTCCTAGACAAAATATTTACTATTTCATTAAATTCCTTTACAGAAAACGAAATTTAGTTTTTTCTGTGTATTTATATGATTTGCAGCTTAGCATAATATCTATATCTTTTCTATGAGATTTTTGGGCAAAGCTTCGCTGATGATATTCATTAGCCCTGTGAAATGCGCATAGGAACTAGTTAATACATCTCCATAATTAATTTCAATGTATTTTAATAAAACTTTAATATTTTTCTGAATAAATAAATCTTAATTTAGGAAGAAAGCATGTTACAAAATTAAAACTAAAAAGCAAAACCTAATCATTTGCGATGATAAATCATAAATCTACATATATAATTTTTTCCATTTTTTTAGAGCAGACTCTTCTTCAGAGATCAAAGTTTTACAAAAATCATTTGACTCTTTATTTTGAATAAAATCAGAGTTTATATATATCTATATTCTAGGATAAAAGTTATTTCATATAAGCTATGCGGAGCTTCATGCCAAAGTAATGAAATTGAAAATCGAGGGTCTATATTCAAATAGTGCTATCGGGAAATTCAGAACTTTACAGGAGAGAGAAAAACTGTTTTTTTCGTTTATTCTAAGAATAATAACTAAATTTTATTTTACAATGTTATTTAAAAACGACGTGTAAATCCTGGATAGGTTAATTTTTTATTAATCCCCGATATTCGCGCTTATATGTTTGATAGCACTTTTTACTAGTTGAAATTTCGTCAAATCCAACATTGAAATAAGCAGATAGCAGTATTTGAACAAAAATAAAAATGAGCTGTAATGAAAACTAATTGAGGCTTTCATTTTTTATGCAGATAGCACTATTTTTATTAACAAAACAACGTGTGTGTTGCTAGATAGCACAATAAAAAATTGTTTGAAAAAACGCTTTGGAGATATTTTTTTCTTTTCGAATTAAAATGATAGATGACAATTCAGTCAGAGAAAACGTTGATACAAAAAACGCATTTTGTAGAAAATTGCAGATAGCACTATTTGAATATAGGCCCTCGAAATGTTTTGGTATATTTTACAACAATATTGGATAACTCTTCCTGAAGTTATGATGAAAATGAGTTGAAACCCTCTTCTAAAATTGAAAAATTCTACAAAAATGTTAATTAAAAAACAATTAAGTTATGAAATGAAGCTAATTAAAAAACTTAATCATTGGATTTTAAATATCGACTATTTTTGTAAATAATAAAACTGTAAAAAACTGTGTCTGTACATGAAATGTATTTTGAAAATTTTTATGATGGCTTAGCCCCATTAACACAAAGTTTAGTTATATTAATCTTATTTAAAAGTTTACAACATTTTAGTTTGCGCGGACTTAAGTTTTAACTGGAAGTTAAAAATTTTCATTAACAATAACAAATTTTGATCTAGCTTTCGAGATTTCCTGCAATAAAATATTATTTATAAATGCAAAAATCTTCGCAATATATATAAATCATAAAAAAGCTTAGAATCTGTAATTATTATTAAATTGATAATGATTTTTTTGCTGAAATGTGTTGATGGGCTGCTACAAGCTTTTGAAAATATATAAAACAAAACAAAGTATTGATTTTATCGACATTGGAGTCCCCATATCTAGGAAGGCAACTAGGGGCACAACAAATCTGCAAAATTTTGTAGCAATTAACTTTTTGTTGAGAGCACTATTTCCAAAATATGAGCGAAAATAAAAAAATCTTACGATTGATTCAAACACTGTGGTGCACTTAAAATATTTGTTGGAAAAATCTTTAAGGTGGCATATATTGTAATCGATGTATAATATAAAAAATGTAAAAATTTGGAACTTTCGCCTGTCTGTCTGTATGTCTGTGTGTCTGAACAAGCACCATCCTAATTTTTACCGCGATAAAATATATAATTTCTAAAGGAGATAGAAAAAATCAAAATTACGCAATTTTACTAATAAAAATAATATTGGAAATTATAAAGAAGTTTTAGTTTTTAAAGTTGGTAGTACTGTCTACTTTGTATAATCCGCCATTTGAAAGAAAAGTTATTTGGAAACATATACCATAATTAACATATACCAAAAAAAATTTATTTTTAGTCATTGTTTTTTACTGAATCAGTGAATTTTTTATTTGACTTTTATTTAGGATGCAAACACTACAACAAAAACAAGACTTCTGCGTTGTAAAAAAAGTTAACCTCCATGACGATATACACATAAATAACAACAACAATAATGATAGCAGAAGCAGTGCGATGTCGGAATTCATACAGTTAATATCAAATCGAAATGGTAACAAGTTAGTTTACTGAAGATTTCTAAGAGAATAAAGTAGTTGCATCCTGTAAACATCACCAGCCTTTTTATTATTGTTGCGTAATATTTTCGAATCGTAAGGTAAACATGCAGAGTTGAACACACTTAACAATGTAAAATTTCATAAATGCGTAATGGATACATATTTTTAAAAAATTTTTATAGATTAATACAAAAAGTTTATCTGATATATTACAAAAACATCAGCAAAAGTGTTTGTTAGCTTCATTTAATGTTATTATTTAAAACTTGAAATATTTTCAAAAAACATTTTTTTACTGACTCAGACAAAAATTTTGTTTGATATATTGCAAAAATGCATTAAATATTTTTTTGCTTCAGTAAATTATTTTGTTTATAACTCGTAAGAGTTTTTAAACAAACTGTTTTATAAATTCAGCAAATATTGTTTGATATATAACATAAACTCCAGTATATTAGGTTTGGTCAATTTGTTCGGGTGAGAAAAACGCGAAACGTGTCTAGCAAAAACGAACTCTATACAAAATTCTAAGAAAATTACCCTAAGAAATTAAAGGTTTAAAATTAAAACATGGCTTCCACCAAGAGACATCAAAGTTCCAGTTTTTCATTGGGTAAAAACATTTACATCCAAAAAAGAAACGTAAAATTTTGGACTTTACCCCTTCCGATTTTAATAAAATTTTGTTGGCATAACTACCATTAATGCTTAATATTGACTCTCTATACACTCTGGTTCGCGAAATATACCGACTTGGAGTACATTTCTGTTGAATTTTCTGATTTTCAAATTGCTATATTTCGCGAAGCAGAAGCTGTAGTGAGTCAAGATTTCGCATTAATGGTAGTTATGCATTCGCATCATTCGTACAAAATTTTATCAAAATCGGAAGGGGTAAAGTCCAACATTTTATTTATTTTTTGTTTATTTCTAAATGTTTTACTCAATGAACAACTTGACCATTGATGTCTATCGGCGAGAGCTAGGTTTTGATTTTAGGCCATTAGTAGATTGCGTTTTTGCTAGACTTCTGTTGACAAAACCAATCGACCCACCCTACCAGTATATATTTTTATTAGATACAGTAAATTATTTTAATAATTGAGTTATATGTTTTTAGTCGAACTGTATGGTTTTTATCCAAAGTTATTTAATTAGTTTGGCTTAAGTTCATTTTTAATTTAATCTTTCGATCAAATTATTTTTATTTAAGAAAGAAATTCTAAAGCATGTAAATATTGAACATTCAAAGAAAAATTTGGCTGTACGGAAGGTTGAACTGACAGCTGTTTCGTAACCACCAAGTCTACTTATCAGAGTCCTTTACCTACACTACCACTGACAGTGGCAACAACACTGTAACGAAAATCCTACTATTATTAGTAAGCTCAATTAGCAGACTGTCGCCATCTTGTGGTGAGTCGCATATTGAACTTTTTCTAAATGTTCGGATCTTCCCTACCTGTCTTCTCATAGCATGTTCAACTATTTAAGCTTTTTTCATTTCAATCTTAAGACTAAAAATATATAACTCAATTATTAAAACTCTAATGGCACTTAGCTAAAACATGAATGTGTACTGTTCCAAAAACTTGGGTAAAATAAACATTCAATAAATCCCAGCATTGAGAATATCGATGATATTCCACGCTGGTAAGACTGAAATGGTAAAAGCTTAAATAGTTGAACATGCTAAGAGAAAACAGTAAGTGAAGTTCCGAACATTTAGAAAAAGTTCAATATGCGAGTCCGTTTGGTTCGTTCATCCTCAACATTCAGTGTAAATTACGAAAAACTGCAGTTTTGTCGAGGACTGTACCAGTGTTTCGCAATATACTCGAGATTTAAGCACGTGCTAGTCAAACGAAACTCAGATGCAGATTCAGCGCATCAATATACATGTAGGTAGTGAGCAGACCCACTTACCTACATGTTTTTCTACGCGCTGAATACGAATTTGAGATCCGCTTAAGTCATACAGCTTCAAAATATCGAGTAAATTGCGAAAAACTGTAGGTTTTAGAGAATTTTACAACTTTTTCAACTTTATCGAAATCTTGATGGTTTACGAGCCAAATGGACCTCAGATTTGGATTCAGTGTGTCAAAATGTAGAGACCACGTTTTCTTTTTTGTGTGCCGGTGTTACTAAAAATTTTATTAATATTTCTGCTTTGTTTAAACGTTTTATTAATAACTCAGGAACCCGTGAGAGTACCACATAGAGATTTGGTGACGACGTAGTGGAGGAGTTAAACATTAATATAATTTTTTTTTTAATTTTTAACAATGAAATTTTTTTAGTTACAGCATCATGAATCGCGGATTGTGAAGAAACAACTTCTATAATTGTGAAAGCTTTATTTATTTTTATAGCCGTTAAAGCATTAATATAATACTTTTAAAACAAGACATAAATCATACGTCTAGCTTAGATATTAAAAAAGTTGTAACCAGTTATATGAAAGCAGTTACAAGCAGATTTTGTATTTAATCATACATTAAATGCATCATAATTTGGGAATCACTGGAAATATTCCTCTTACGTTTTTAGTGAAATGATCGTTGTACAAGACTTATCTACCATATCGACTTTGGTTTCGGAGGGGGTCGGGTCTAATCACTCTTTGCTTTTATATGGAATAAGTCAATACAACGATTGAAATGTGTAGAAAAAGTTCATGAAACTAAATTAATGCCAGTTTCCTGTCCCGTTTGCTTTTACGGAATCAGCAAGTACAGTCATACATGATTATGTATATTATACATGATTATATATATTATGTGTGGACAAAATCATTAAATTCCCAAAAGAAAAAAAAAAAAAAAAAAAAAATATATATATATATATATATATATATATATATATATATATATATATATATATATATATATATATATATATATATATATATATATATATATATATATATATATATATATATATATATATATATATATATATATATATATATATATATATATATATATATATATATATATATATATATATATATATATATATATATATATATATATATATATATATTTATATATATTTATTTCCGTCGTTCCAATTTGGAGCATAGGGCCACAACAAATGCATTCCATTGAGATATATTTAGTGCTATTGGTTTTATTTCACTCCAGGCCTTGCGTACTATATATATCTCTTTGCCGGCCTCTCTCGTCTCCTGCTCCCCTGTGGATTCCACTCAATGGCTGTTCTTGTAAAGTCATCAGCAGGTTTGCGTAGTATGTAACCTAGCCAGTTCCATTTTCATCTTAAGATTTCGGTGCGCAAAGGTGCTTGGTTTGTAGCTGCCCATAGCTCAGTGTTAGTTATTGTGTTTGGCCAGAAAATTTTCATTATTCTCTTCAGACATCTGTTGGCGAATACCTGCAGCGTGTTTATATCACGGGCAGCCGCATTCCAAGTCACGCATCCATACAATAAGGTTGACTTCATGTTGGAGCTAAGTAGCTTGATTTTTTTTCATGGATATATATGATGCTTTCCATACTGCGTTTAGGAGGCCAAATGAGCATCTAGCACAAATGATTCGGTTCGCGATGTCCGCACTTGATCCTCCTGTATTGTCAATTATTGTCCCAAGGTAGCAGAAGCTGTCAACATCTTCAATAATTTTGTTGTTTAGTTGGAGTCCTAGATTGTTATTTGTGTTCACACGCATGGACTTACTCTTTCCTAAGTTGATCTTCAGACCTCCTCTCGCTGTCGCTGCCACTAAAGGTCCGAACTTACGAGACATGCCATTGAACGTATGTCACAGTCGCGTAATCGTCTGCAAAGGCTCCATTGAATTCCAGTAGAGTTCTCTATAGCGTTCTTCATTACAACATCAAGAACGACGTTAAATAGTAGAGGCGACATATCAAGCACATCCCTGTCGTACTCCATTTTTTATATCTATCTGTCGCTCAGTTTGTACTCACGCAGAACTCTGCAAGTCGAGCAGTTGTATAGGCTTTTGAAGAGAGATATTAACTTTGGTGGGGTACCTTTGCATTCAAGTGCTTCCCAGATGGTGTTATGAGCGAGCTTGTCGTGATAATATAAAATTACATTATTATGGTTTTTTGGAAAATAAAGACCAAACTCTTATATAGTTGCTTTTCTTTTGTTTGTCCCTTTATCAACACACATTTTTCGGTTGATTTCAAACTTTATTTGCTAAAAATAATATTAAAATTTCTTTCTTTTTTGATTTATAACTCAAAAATTTTGGCCTTAAGTAAAAAATTATAATAAACATTTTTGTAGGAAATGTTGTCACCTTTATAGTTTCAGACCTATGCACTATAGGAAATTTGTCACTTTTTCTTAATATTTAAAACTCGGAACTATTTTTGCTTTAGTATATCTAAACATAACAAAATAAACATTGCCGTTTACATTTTTCCGCCCTGGTGCTTTACCGTTACGTTATAATATGTTTTCCGTGCGGTTTCTAAATATAGGGGACTATATGCAGTGAATAGAGTGTAAGTTTCAAATTAAGATTTCAGCAATAAGAACATAAAGCCTTTTTCATTCGGACCAAGGTGCATCAATAAGATATAGTCATCGGTGAATTGATACAACAAAGACATTTTTTTGGTCAAGCAATTGTCGAAACAAATTAACGCATTTATAAGCAAAGCTTGGCAGCTCCTTGAACAATCAGCTGTACTGATAACGCCACCTGTTATGAATTCGTCTTGATTCGGACTTCCAAAATAATAAAAGCAGATGATAGCTATAACACCATCACAGTTCTCTAGGACAACCGATTATCTTCCGAATTTGATAAATTTTAGCTGCAACTATTTGCAATTTTGTTTAAAAAACTAATTTCTCTAGGTAACTCAACGTACTAAAATCAGAAATATTTACTGTATCGGGAAAAAATCAAATATCAAACTTTTTTATAAAATCCTTTTAAAAACAAACATTTCCTTAGTTCTTCGAAATTGTCATGCGTGAAAAGGCGGGCGCGTAAGTGATAAAAAATGTTTCTTCCTGATAGTGAGTGATAAAAAATTATAAGGGCCTTAAGAGGAAGGTTTCTAAAGGTCATATTCAAAAAATTATTTAGATCAGTCCTGCCATTTGGCTGTAATTAATTATGGCCACAAAAAGGGGTAAAATTTCCTATAGTGCTATGGGCAAAAAACTTAAAAATATCTCCATAAGGGGGACCTCCTTCCTCTAGCTCGCCAGTCAAATACGGGGAGTCTTTAGTTACTTTAAATATATCTATTGCACCAGGGATGATAAATGATATTTTAAAATTGTACTTTATTTGGTAAAAAAAACTGTACTTTTTTGCCCCTAATTGTACTAAAATGCAACAAATATATTTCTCTTATTTAATCTGTTATCAGAATGCCAAAAATACGTAACATTTTTCGTCGAATCAAAAATTATTATATTGGTCCAAAAGCTAATATATGTATGTATATAAATTAGGTATGTAACCGATACCGACACCGATGTATCGGCGATACTTTAGAATTTCCGATACATCGGTATCGGCGATATTTTACTGTCGTACGACATGAAATTTTTGTAAGAGTTTATTTTTTAACAAATAATTTATTTTTGTTAATTTTACCATGATTTAAATTCTATTCGTTGTTTTTTATGTCCTATTAATATTAATTTAGTAGCCTTTCAAATAATATATAACTCATTTTAAACGAACCAGCCTTTGATTCTGAATTTTTATTCCTTTTTTGTGTTTAGCACATGATAATTATTCTAAAAAATTCTTTAGAAAATTAAAAACTTAAAAAAATAAAAGATTGTTAAGTAGTGTTATAAAAAGCAATAGATTTTTTTAGTGGTATTGTTAGTTAGGAAAACCCAGGGACAATAAAATTTCCTTGGTATTTAAGTATATCGTCAGCTTATTATTGGTTTGCTGCTTTCTAATGCTTTTTTCTATGTTTATGGGTCAAACCAATAATAAGGTGACGATATGTGTAAATTTTTATTTAGTGTTTCAAAGTGAGTAAAAGAAGCGCTCACGAATAGTGACAAAAGCGTTGCAATTGCAAACAGTTGCTATACAAAACGCAACTAACATCGAATACCGCTTTTGTATATCTTTTAACTTTGTAACCGTATGGCCGATTGGAATTGCAATTACTCCATGACACCAATATTTTTTTTTTTGGCTTCAGGAAACTTTTGTCTGCATAAACGTGTATCCTATATATGCGTTAAGGTGAGCTTTCATCTTTATTTTCTTTACATTCTGCTATCAAAAATATATTCCACATTCGCCAATATGACATCAAACGTGATCTTTCGATGAAAAAATTTTAGATGAAGTACCGAAATCTAAACCAACGACCAGAGGTCCAAGCCGTCATCATTTTCCTGTTCAAGCCGCCGACTTCAACGGCTCACATCGGCTAAAAAATGTCAGCCTACTAACACGGCTAATTTTTTCCATCCCACTTTTAAAACTCGAACGTTTTTAATAGCCTTTTACAAGGAAGTACTCTGGCAACTCCGTCTGTGAAAACGCGCAAAATAATGGAAAATGTGTGCAATGTAGAAACAGCGCCGCTGGACATTTTTCTCCGGTAAAAACTTAAAATATTAGAATATGGATGCAATCTCGAAGCAGACTTGGGAAACATTTTTGCCACAAATTGTCAAATTTGGGAAATTAATGTGTTGTTTCCACAATGCAAACAAGCACTGCTTGTCTAAAATTTGTATGGAAATCACTCAAAAAACTGAGTGCTTTTCATCTAAATTTTAGACAAGCAGTGTTTGTTTGCATTGTGGAAACAACACATAAGTCATCAAAATAATCAATTTTTTTGATGGGACCAATCTGGAAGTGCATCTTTTTAAAATAAGAAAAAAAAAACTGAAATCGGTTTATAAATGGCGGAGTTTTGAGAAAACATCTTTGAAAAAATACATGACGAATTGATAACCTTTCATTATTTAAGTCGGTTAAAAATAAAAGGACTTACTTTAATTAACTGAAGTACATATTTTTTTTTAATTTTATCTTTTCTCATATAAAATTGAATTTAACGTAATAATTAAATTGTTTTTATGCTTATGTATACGAATATGTACTACGTTCGTAGTTATTGACTTGTTTTTCTTTCGTTTTTAAATTTTTGCATTGTTTACATACAATAAACCTTGAAGAAATACGAACGAAATGTTTTTCCAAGAAATCGTCGGGTGCAGCCGACTTTAAGCCGCCGCCTCCGAAAATTTTAAAATGTCTTGCACCTCTGCTAACGACTGCTTAAGCAAAGAGCGAAACTAAACGCACTTTCCGTACGGAATCAGCTCTTTGTATATTGTTATTTTATATTCATACATACAGTGTAGCCGCGATCAAAAATTTGTTTAACCAACATAAAAAAATATTATTACATACATTAGAAACAATAACGAAAATGTGAAAGTTCAAAAATAATTTATAAAATAAGTATGTATGTAATAAAAGTAACAAAAACCTAACCCCGTCTTGACTAGCAACAAATATCTTAGCAATAATACAAAAAAGCCAACAAAATAACGCAGTAATATTGCTTAAGGCCATAGCGTTTTCTTTTCTACAAATAAAAATTGTTTGTACTTTTTGAATGAAAATTTGCAATATAAAATTTTTCGAGGAAGTGAATTTATTAGAAATCATAATATTACTCTTGATTATTAAAACGAACTTGTTATAGTTTATCTCCCAGATGGTTTTGAGCAGTACTACTGGCTCTTGAAACATAGGATTTACTCGATTTTACCTATCGATAGAGGAAAAAAATGCCGTTTACAATAGTATAAAAAACGTATTTTGAAAAAAACTTTTACTTGGTGTAGTTTACCTCCCACCTACAGAAATATAAATATGTATACTTTAGTTTGAAATTATGATTAAAATACTTTTATACTAGCATGGCTATTCTATGTTTTTTTTTAATTTTGAATATTAATTTTAGTAAAAACAATAAACAAAAACAATTGTATATTAATATGATAATTTCGAACGTATTTGGTTGTGAATCCAAATTGATTATTAGACTAAGGTTTGTAACGTTTTAATTCAGAAAGAATTGGGCATAATTAATATTCCAAGGAAAAAAGGAAAAATTAACATCAAATTAATTGTTCAACGTACACAGCAGAACAGAGTAACGCGCCACTTTCGGAATTAAAACGTTATGAACCTTGGCCTAATAATCAATTTGGATTCACAAGCAAATACGTTCGAAATTATCATATTAATAAACAATTAGCTACTGGCTTGAGCTTTGCACATGCTTACATGTTAATATATCGTTAGCTACACATTCAAATGTGCTAAGTTACAAATATCAGTTTTTACAGGAGAGCTAAATAACTCATAAATTTTTGCAAAAATCATTATTTCATAAAAATTTAAATGCAAGCTTCTTCTTTGTCTGCCTGTTTGATCAATTAAAATGTAAAACACAAATAAATGCTGCATATTATCTCTCTTTCAGATGTTTTTTGACTTAGCACTTTTTATATTTTTTTTATTTTTTTGTTTACGTACATAGCACATTTTTTCCTGCTTGATAAAAACCATGATACAAACAAAACAAAATCTTTTTAAATACATATATACATATGTACATACATATATATAAATTTTTTTATTGTTGTATTAATTTGTATCACAAAAAAAAATTTGTAGACTTACTTCGTTGCTGCTACTTAGTTACATTAGTTATTTCTATATAAAGTAATTTCATTATTGTAAATATCATTATAAAAATACAGACTAAACATTTATCACAAAACAAAATTTGCAGACTTACTTCGTTGCTGCTAGTCAAATTAAAAAAAATTACTATTAATCATGTGGTAAATCATCATAAAACTGATGATGATCTTTGGGCAAAGTCAATTTTAAACATTCTAAGTCCTCGTATTTCCTGCGAGTTATTGGCTTCCTTTTTTGGTAAAGCTGCTGTAAATCACACCACTGTAAAGGAACTATGTTTCGATCAATTCTTTGGGGTAAAATTTTCCATGATTCGGTGAACCTTAATTTGAAAAAAATTTCCCGATCAGGTGTATACCTTATAGCGCGTAGATCTGTCACTTTGGCATCGAATTTTCCACGTCCTGGCCGAATGCTTTTACAGAACTCAATTTTGCTAAATTGTTTAAAAAAATCATGACTTAAATAAGTTACGTCGTATGGTTCAGGTTTTTTTCTTGCAGCTTTACATATTTCAATATATTCGGCCGGAACATGGATATTTCTGTTCTTCATAGCTCGCTCTATAGTGGAGTGGACGCTATCGGCCTCCATTTGTGTATGCCCAGTCTCTAAAATTTTTTGTTCTATAACAATTTTGTGTTTGGTTGCAGCGTTCAAAAGTGCGTTACTCATCACGTAATTACGGTTTTGATACCCACACCCATCACTAAAAAATATAAGCTTTACCTCATCATCTCTGTTAGTAATGCTGGGAAGAACTTTATTTTCAATGAAGTAACTCCATATGCTGGAAAATTCTTCGGCACAAACGCCCCCTTCAGCCTCGTTCCATAAAAAACAGTACCCTTTATTGTTAATAAGGTTGTAAAACACCAAGTTATGTACTTGTAATTTAGTTTTATAGTACAAGCTACTGACGTTGGACTTTGGAGCCATCAGTACTGCTTGAAGGTCAACTGTGAAGACATGTGACTGTTCAGATTTATCTTTATTTTTCTCAAGTCTCGCTTCTTCTTTTCTCTCTTGGTGACAATTATATTTCTCATTTGATAGATTTCCGACTGAATAAAGAGCACATTTCTCGCATTGGTCTTTTTTCGGTGTAAACAAGCTAATATTTCTTTTCTCAAATTCTGAATAAAACAATGATGGCGAAAGCGGTTGAACATTGTTAGTTGAGCACCAATCCGTAGCATACAAATCGAAAATCATTTTTTTAGAACGCCATTCTGGCAAAAGATATTTTTTTTAGTCACAGATCGACAGTAGTGCGATTTTGTTTTCTTGGACAGATTTTTTTAACACTTTCAGTAGCATTCTTATTTGCAACCAAAGGCGTCTTCACCCAAGTAAGCACAGATCGCCTACCTATATTCAAGGTGTTTATGAAAAATGTTCTACACACCCGTACAGTCTCATTATTTAATTTCAAGTGATATTGCAAAGATCGGGATCTCCTAGAGACAGTAGGCTTTGTTCGATTGTGGAGTCGATGAGGATGTGTTGTGTTCACTAAGGTGTTTATATAAATTTTTTTTTGGTTCCAATCCATTTTCCAAAAATTGGTAAACATTTCTTGTCTTTGAAGATCAGTAATTAATGGGCATTTCATGGCAGCGTTGTTTTTTTTTTCTGTGCGCACTTACATCTTGGCTTCATAGCCCGTGCTTCCTTTTTGTTTCTGTAGTTCCACGAACCACTTTCTTTTCGAGTACCCCAATAATTTTTGCCAATTTCCCTTCTTTTTTTATTTTTTGCCTGAAACCATGCATCATTTTTCACCTGAATTCTTTTCTTTCGCTTTTTATTTTTTATTGGCATATCACTGGAATTGTCAGAATCACTATGGAATCCATAGGGCACTAACCCAAAAACACCATCGTCTGGTTCTATCCCAAAATAATCATCGGATGGCTGAAGCAACTGGGCTGCATTGTTATTTATGTTCAAATTCATTATATTCTGTAATAATTTACTGTTATAAATCTTGTTTAATTTAATAATAATAACAATTTCTTACCTTTTTGTAAAAATGAAACAAATTAACTTTTTATTTTGTACAAACAATAATTAATTTAAAATTTTCTGTCACATATCACGTGCTTTTTTACAGCTGTGTACTTAGCACATTTATATATCATTGCCAACGTTAAGTAAAAACAATAAAAACTTAAATTTTTTTTTTCCAAAATATTATTTGGTGTTTATCTATCGAACTGCGTCTAAATCTTAGTTTTCAAAAAAATGTACTTAGCACATTTGAATGTGTAGCTAACGATATACTTAAGTATAAAATCAAACCAAAAAAGTTTGTCTTGAGTAGAACAAAAAACCAGAAAAATGGGAAAGAAGAAAAATAAACCAATCGCAGCATTGGAAAAATGCAGTTAATATCAGCTTGAAAGTGAATTTAATTCTCGTATTCAATTTTCACGAAAAAGTTGTATATATAAGAATTAGAATCACATTCAACAAGAGCCACCTGACAAGTGGTGATATCCAAAATACACGTGAGCACTGACGATGGAAGTGTAGCGGCTTCTGAAAGTGGCGCGTTACTCTGTTCTGCTGTGTACGTTGTAAAATTAAGTTGATGTTAATTTTTCCCTTGTTCCTTGGAATATTAATCATGCCCAATTCTTTCTGAATTAAAACGTTACGAACTTTAGTCTAATAATCAATTTGGATTCAAAAATAATTGCATTTTTATTTTTGCAAAAAATAAACTTGTTTTTGTTTATTTTTAATTGGTTGTCAAGGTTTTAGCGGCTGATGCCACTGTGCACTGTATCATCAGCAGCACTATAATGTCTGTGTATTTAAATTTATAATAACAAAACCAACAGCAGGAGAAATCTAAATTTGAAAACTACAAAACCTACAAACGCAGTCTTTCACACATAAACATACATTATAAACAATCTTTTTTTATACCCATAGTTGCAAATATTAAACTAAGCACAGCAAGAAAATAATAAAAATACAACGTTCTTCTATTTGTAGCAACAAACATTACTTCAACATGTTTGATTTTCTTCGGCCAACTGTACCAATGTCAAAAAGTTTTATGCGCATACCACGTATATCCGGCATTATATGCGGCATTTGGCCTCAACGTAAACATTCTTGTATTAAATTACTATGCTTTAGTTTCAACGTCTTTGTGGTGGCACTGGGTGCGGTCGGTGAAAATTTATATGGTTTCATGTATTTACATGATTTAGTTAATGCACTAGAAGCCTTTTGTCCTGGCGTTACCAAGGCCATCTCACTATTTAAGATGATGGTTTTCTTTGTGTTTAATCACCGCTGGTATATGATAGTTCAACGTCTACGCACAATGTTAATGGCAGGTTAGTATCTTATGTATAATTTTAAAAATTCCTTAATGTGCTCAAACAGATAATGCAATTATTTCATAAGCTTGTATTGCACAAATGCATAAAAGTAAATGAACCTTGGCTATAACGTTCTTATCATAAAACATTTTAATTACACTGTGTTCTTAGAATAATTTTCAAGTGATTAGTTATTTATTAATAATAATTTCATTCATTCTGTTCATGTCTTTGCATTTATTCTGGCGCTTTATATTTTGTGAATTACTAAAATGCCGTGGCTTCATATTTCGCTGAATGAAGAGCAAGACAGCAAGGAGAAAATGAAAATTGTACAGAAGCTAGCCTCAATTGCCAGCATATTTTGCTTTATTTTGCTGTCCAGTGGAAGTTTTACAAACATGTCTTTTAACATAAGGCCTTTGGTGTTAAATATGATACGACACTTTCGGGGCCAACATATTAAGAATGTTTTACCATTTAATATTGTGTAAGTATGTACTACACATGTAAGTATTTTAATAGTAACGATAATTGTTTTACTTTACGTAATTTTCTCGTACCGTATGAATGAATATGAAGCTTGTTAATTAGGCTTGAACTTGAGGTTTTGATTCTTTAATTCAAATTATACCTAATCCTATAGGCCTAAAAGCCTATTGTCTAACATGTCAAAAGTATTTAAAAAGCTACTTATGAGTAAGCTAACACCCATACCAAATCGTTCTGCATGCATTCCAGACCACCAATTCGGTTTTAGGAGAGCACGATTGAACAAACAAATAGACTCGTGAACGTGGTTAGAAAACCTTCGAAGAAAAGAAATATTGTTCTGCGCTCTTCATCGATGTTTCTCAGGCATTTGATAAAGTATGGCACGAAGGTTTATACATAAACTAAAGCAAAACCTACCCGAAAACATCCTCAAACTTTTAGAAAGCTACTTAAATGAGCGAAAATTTGTTGTTAAAGAAGGTAATTTTCTAAGCCCTCCGCAACGCATTGAATCCGGAGTTCCGCAAGGCAGCATGCTTGGTCCTGTATTATATCTGATATATGCCTCTGATTTGCCGGTAATCAGTAACATACACATATCAACATTCGCTGATGATACAGCTTTTCTAAGTGTTCTCAAAAGCCATCAAGAAGCTTCCCGCAAACTGAAAGATTATATACCCCAGTTGGAACAATGGCTAAAACAATGGCGGATAAAAATAAACGAACAAAAATGTCGACACATTACCTTTACATTGTGCAGAGAAACCTGCCCACCCATTAAAATAAATAACCAATCTATACCTCAACACACTGAAGTAAAATATCTCGGTGTTCATCTTGATCGTCGTCTAACATGGAAGTCCCACATAAATGCAAAGGTGACCCAAATGAAATTAAAAGCAGCTTAAATGAATTGGTTCATTGGTAGGAACTCTACTTTAAGCTTAGATTGTAATTTTCTTCTATGCAACTCCATTCTAAAACCAATATGCCTCGGCATCAAATGTAGAAAAACTTCAAAGGCGACCAAATAAAATACTCCGTACGTTTACAGCAGCCCCATGGTATGTCAGAAACAAGCGAATTCAAAAAGATCTAGATGTGCCGCTAGTTAAGACAGTGTCTAAACACGTGACAAGATACATAAAAAAACTTGAGTTGCACTCAAATCCCCTAGCCCGAAATATCATTAACTCTAGAAGCCACACTCGTCTGAGAATCTTGCTCTCAGCCGAACACGAGAGACGTAAACAACCAAAGAACAAACCGCTGAAACAAATATTTTTGTCTTTCATTGGCTGGACTTAAAAATTAAAATTCTAGAGCTAAGATTTGATTACTTATTGTTAGTTCAATTTAATTGAAGATACAATAAATAAATATAACCGAAAAAAAATTATTACTTTAACATTATTTTATTAAGAAGCGTTATAAGACAACGCTAATTAGCACTCGCAAAATGTAGCAGAACTATTTTTAGTGCATACAGAAATATCCTACTTTTCTTTTGCGCAATATATATATATATATATATATATATATATATATATATATATATATATATATATATATATATATATATATATATATATATATATATATATATATATATATATATATATATATATATATATATATATATATATATATATATATATATATATATATATATATATATATATATATTTATATTTTAAATGTTATGCATAGTGTTTAATAAATTTATTATTTGAGATATTTCCCAATAAAATATATTCATATCGAATATAATTTATTTGTTGCATTTCGCAAAAGTCTCTAAGTCTGGTACGGTTATTTTTTGGTAATTCTCAAATTATTTGAAAGTTTGCGAATAAGGTAAGAGGTTTGCAACTTTTCAAAATCTGGTAAAGCACCAATTAAATGTTCAACCCATAACATATAACAACTTTGTTACCCATAGCATAAATATTATTTGATAAATGTTATATTGCATATGAAGTGGTGCTACCCTCAGATTGATCTTCATTTGTATGCATATAAAAAAAATTCAGTAAAGTGCGGCTGTGGCTCGCACACGAAGGGTTGCGTATGAATACACATATATGTATATATGCCTTTTAATTTTTTATTTTTTTTTTATTTTAGCAATTTTTTCGTTTTGTTTTTTTTTTCGTTTAATTTAATTTTTTTTTAAGTTTTTTTGTTGATTTAGCGATTTTTTTAGTTTTGGCGCTTTTTTATTTATTGACTTTTTCGTATTTTTACGATTTTTCGTTTTGGCGATTTCTTATTATATCGTTTTTTTTCCGATTTTTAAAGATATTATAAGTTGTATCGATTTCTTTCAGTATTGGCGCTTTTTCTGTTCTTGCGCTTTTTTCGGTTTTAGTGTTTTTTTTCGGGTTTTGGTGATTGTTTTAGTTTTAGAAATTTTTTTCGTTTTGCCGATTTTTTCGCTTTTTGATGATTTTTTTTAGTTTTAACGCTTTTTTTACGCTTTTTTCGTTTTGGCGATTTTTTCCTTTCTGGCGATTTTTTCGTTTTTTGACGATATTATTAGTTTAGCGATTTTTTTTAAATTACAGAGCTTTTTTCGTTTTGACGACTTGTTCGGTTTTTGCGTTTTTTTAAGTTTTTTGGCGATCTTTTTTAATTTTGGTGATTTTTTGCGTTTTAGCGAATTTTTTAATTTTTGTGCTTTTTTCCTTTAAGCGCTTTTTGCATTTTGGCGATTTTTCATTTTGAAAAATCCATGCAGAAATTTTTGAAGAGAAGCGGTTTTTTAATATTCTAGTAGAGTTTTCAGCTGTTTAGTATATTCTTGCAGCCTAGCTTCTAGCTGAGGGGATCAAACATTTTAATAGAATCATCTATGTCAACAGGCGTTTTTAATGGAATATTTTCTGTGCAATGAGCTCTCAAATATTTTTTTTATTTCAACCAATTTATACGTGCGGCTGTCATCGTTAAATCACAATTGTGTGAAGAAGTTGTACGTGAATATATAGTGACTATAGTATGTGAGTGTTCTGAAAACAAGTCTTAAGGTGCGTCAACTTGGATCATATCGCTGCGAACACCCATTAACACTCCAAAATCAATAACATCAGGTATTTTTCAGCGATCTGTTGGCCAGTAAGCTGGCTGCACACTTGATATAACATTCAAACGCATTTTAGAAATTGTGTCAAACAAAACGCGACCCTTTGTTGTGATGAGGCGAGATCCCCAGAACGCGTGACTAGCGTTGTTATCACCGGCGGCCAAAAAGCGTGAGCCTAGTGAATTAAAAAATCTACTATATTGATTTTCTGTAATAGGGTACCTGGGAAGAGAGTAAATTGATGAAAAAGCTTCAATGCAGATGCTTGAAGATAGTCTTCACAATGATCAGTCATTAAGTGGTTTTTAATCGCGATTTTATTAGTATACCCGAGTCACCACAAGCTCTACTTTGGGATTCATTTTTGTCATAGAGAGTATATCCGTTGATTTTAAAAAGGCTTCTAACCATCAAATTCGTCTCAGAGATAAACATAACATCAATTTGTTTATCCATCATGAAGTATTCTAGTTCGTTTTTATGTTGGCGATGCCGGTTGCGTTTCAGAAACAAATTTTCAAGTTCATAATTTGTTTAATGTAGCCTGCAATAATCAACACTTCCTGCATCATGCAGGTCATGCTGGTTGTAAAAAATTTACTGTTTTAATTAAATTTTCTATTGAAGCCTCAATTCGATCAAAATTGAAACCAGTGTTTTCGTTGGCAGAGCCCGTTTTTGAGCTGTGGGCTGGTTAGTCTTTAAAGCATTAGCGTATGAGAACTGACTGTTTGGTATGTTTTGCACTATGGCCTGGTTAGCCTTAAAAATTTTGGCGTATGAAGGCCGGTTGATAGCTGGTTGGCGCAACTCGGTATAATTGGTATTGTCGAAAGTAATAGGTTGAGCATACACTCAAAAAAAAAAATGAAGTAAATCTTAAGAAAATTTACTAAATTTGAGTTCAAAAAGGTTGCCGTATGGCGCCAAAGCCGCTTTTTCCAGAAATTTAGTACAAATTTCCTTGATGTTAGGAAGTATATTTGATGCTAATTTTATTAAAATTATACTTGAACAAAGTGAAATATTTACTGTAGTTAGTTCATTATTTATCTGATATAAACTTTATTCTAGGAAAATATTTAATTAATTTATGAAAATCTATAGATACATAATGAACTAGTTTATAGTAAGTATTTGGTTGTGTTTTAGTAAAATTTTACTAATATTAAGTAAAATTTTTCTATAAAATGCGGAGTTTGGAGAAAAACTTTCTTGCATCTCTGATCTCAAATTTAGTAAATTTTCCAAAGTTGTTCTTGCATATGTCTTCAAATTAAGTAAATTTTTCCTAAGTTCAAGTTCAATATGTCCTTAATTCTAGTACTTATTTTTATTTAAATTCTATACCATATGAGATTTATTTATATATACATATTATATTTATAATTAACTTACCAAACATACATTTTAATTACCTTTGGTGGAGGCAAGTATTGAACCAGCAACCTTCCGGCTTATAGACTAGCAATCTAATCACTAGCCTAACAGGGTACCCTGCATAAGCATTGCAACTATTGTGTTTTACAATTGTATTTATTTACAAAAAAATATATATTAAGTTTAAATATTCCTCGAAAATAGTAAAAACTTTCTTAGATTTTAATAAAACTTTTTCTAAAAGCTAACAAAAGCTTTATATCTCTTCGTTTATCTAAATAATATTTCTGAAATAATATATCCTATAATTTAGTTCAAAAGTACTTAAAACTGGTAAATATTTTTATAAAATTAAGTATTTTTTTACTAGTCCAAATTTATAATTCTGTTTATTTTTTTTTATTTATCTGAACCATTGTTTAGAGAATTTTCTTTATTTTAATACATTACTTCCTATAAGAAAAGAAAATTTTTACTCAGTCGAAGAAGCTTTTTACTGTTTCGTCTTAAATTTTATCTGAACTAGGTTTAAGGAAACTTTTCCAGAAAATTTGTAGGCTATTAACAAAAAATAATTTTTAGAAATTTTTTCTTAAATTCTAGGAAAATTTTCTAATATTAAGAAGAAATATGAACTCAAATTTAGAATAGCGTTTTACACTTTTTAAGAAAGTGAAATTTGATAAACTAACCAGGAGTACATCTTTTCCTAAACCTTATTTTTAGACTAATATGAAATTAACTAGTTTTTATGATACAATTTTCTTAAATTTATAGACCACTTTCTTATTTTTAATAAATATTTTCTTGAAGTTAGTAAATATTTCTTTAAATATAATAAAAACATTTTTGTGAATCTCTCTGAACTATTTTTAAGGATATGAACTTTTTGTTTTTTACTCATATCAAGTAAATTTTACTAGATTTTAGTAAACATTTACTTAAATTTAGAAACATTTACTTAAATTTAGGAAAATTGTTTACTTAAACTTAGAAAATTTTTTACAGAATTTTAGTATATGTATTTTTTTTCTTGAGGGACAAAACAGTATTTTTGTTTTTCGTTTTACCACATAAGGGACAGTCTTACGCAAAAAAAACTTATGTCCATTTCTTTACAATTTATTAAATCATGCTAAAGCAAATTTAATTTTAAGATATTTGCGTTTATTTTATGAAATATTTTACGATAGCATTGATATACCATTGATAGCATACGATAGCATTAAAAATAAAATATCAATGGCTATAAAAAACAGCTAACCTCTTAGCACACCGCTGGTGACGCTTACAAAATTAGAAAATATACCTACTTTTTGTGTTGGACGCGTCAAGGCATCAAACTCTGTAACTTGATACGTACAACTACACTGATTCAACTTTTTGACAGCCTTCTGCCTTTTTGAAACTATCAGCTGAATATGATCAAATTTTAAACATGAATAGGTCGCTCTATATATGGCTATATCGTCTATTAATTTTTTTTAGTCTAGTATAATATATTCGAAAAATAAGTAAAAATTTTATTTTTTGTCTTCCTAAGAACTTAAAGTTATCTGATATTAGATATAAGAGAAAAGTGTTGTAAAAAGCAATAATTCAACTATCCATTTATGAGTGTCAAATTTAAAAGGAAGAAAAATTAATTGTTTAAAATTTGAAGCTTTTAATATAAAACCTCAATAAAGCTAACACAAATAAAAAATAATTTAATATTCAAATAAGCAAAAGTTTTTTAATCACAAGCTAAAATTTTTTTTCATTGCAATGCGACCTTACAACTAGATATTCCCAAGCTTTCTACACGCAAAGAAAAAACGTGGTTGAGGCAACTATAATCTAAGAGCAACATATTATGATTGAATTTTATTGTTGG
This sequence comes from Panzeria rudis, assembly GCA_956483635.1. NCBI lineage: Eukaryota > Metazoa > Arthropoda > Insecta > Diptera > Tachinidae > Panzeria > Panzeria rudis. The sequence continues at coordinate 87,655,585 of OY101449.1, read as the reverse complement.
AGTCAAATCATGCTATTATGAAAATAAATCAGTTTTATATATAATATAGTTGCCTTATATAACACTAATATGGTTCATACAACCCAATGCTTACTTAAATGGAAATATACTATGATTTAAACTAATCATATTATATTTTTATATAAAAATAGCATAGTTCTAAATAACCATATAAATATAAATTCTTAATCATATTTTGATTAAAAGTTGAAAAAAAATATTTTTACATTATATATAAAATAAAAAGTTTTGAATCTGAAATAAAAAGTACTATTTGTTTTTACATAGATAATACATACACGCAAAGAAAATATATGATTGTGGCATGGTTACGTAAGCAATGACATGTTTCACAGTGACACAATTTTTGAATGTGGCAAATAACTTATTATTGTATTAAATGACTGTGAACCTTAATTAGTTTAAGGCAAAAAACTAATGTTTACATTTAATCATGAAATTATTAGATTTCATGAAAATTGACACATGGTTGGCTTGAACAATATATATTGTTGGAAAAATTCTGACTACAATCATGGTTGGTTTAAAAATTCAACAACAGAATGGTTCTATAATAATAAAATATCGTTCTTATCTAAACTATTTTGTTTGCAATAAATATATATATATATATATATATATATATATATATATATATATATATATATATATATATATATATATATATATATATATATATATATATATATATATATATATATATATATATATATATATATATATATATATATATATATATATATATATATATATATATATATATATATATATATATATATATATATATATATATATATATATATATATATATATATATATATATATATATATATATATATATATATATATATATATATATATATATATATATATATATATATATATATATATATATATATATATATATATATATATATATATATATATATATATATATATATATATATATATATATATATATATATATATATATATATATATATATATATATATATATATATATATATATATATATATATATATATATATATATATATATATATATATATATATATATATATATATATATATATATATATATATATATATATATATTCCCGTCGTTTCAAAGTGGAACATAGGGCCATGTTTGCAATAAAGCTATGGTTATAAAACAGACATGGCTCTCTGCTTCCAAAAAAGTTTTTGTTCTATCCCTTTGTGGAATGCTTTTTGCTAGTTTTGTGTTTTACTTGACAGCGTTTGGTTTATTTTTGTGAGCGGTTGGTGTGAAAAAATAAAAAAAATAAAAATTAATGTAACAAAAAGTGATATATTCCGGCAATTAACGTTCGGCCATGTTCTGAAGACCATTTAGTTTTGAAATCAAAAGCGAAGAAAAGTGTTCTTTAATCGGACAATTTAGTGCATTCGTAGCTTTGCTCTGATAAAATGTGTGAAATATCTGAAACACATAAACCAACTGAAAACCTCCAATAAGTGAGCTTTTTATTTGGATTCTATCCTGAAAGTTGCCGATTTGACAACGAAATGTGTTTCAGAACATGCACGATTGGAAATATAAAATGTGTCAACTAATATGTATGTATCTATGTGAAAATAGATAATAATTTTTATTTCAGATTCAACACACGGACCAGTTGAAAAATTTTGTTTTTGATTTAAATTAAAATAATAAAATTTTTTAGCTGCTGTCAATTTTTTAATCAACTAATGGTTAAGAAAACAATAAATATGTGATTATATAGAACAATATACATATATGGATATTTAGAACCATTTATATGGTTCATTTTAACCATATATATGGTTATTTCAGACCATATTTGGTAATTTCGAACAATATGTATGGTTGTTTTGAACCATATACATGGTTACTTGAACCATGAATATGGTTGTTTTTAACCATATATATGGTTATTTCAAACCATTTATTGTAATTTTGAACCATATATATCGTTGTTTTGAAACATACATATAGTTGCTTAAACCATGTATATGGTTGCTTTGAACTATATATATGGTTGTTTTCAGCCATATGTTTATTTATGGTATGTCGCTCTTCAATTATGGTTGCCTCAACCATGTTTTTTCCTTGTGTGTACATACATACATATTTGTTGACACACATTTTATATACAATCGGCCATATTACGAAAATAACTTCCTTTTGAAATGGGCAGCTTTCACAGAAGAATTCAACCGAAAAGCACACTTAATGCAGTTTTTCAGTTAATTTTCATGTCTTAGATATTTCAGATATTTTATCCGAACTAAGCTACGAATGCACTAAATTATCCGATAAAAAGAACACTGTTTTCCGCTCTTGAATTTTCGCAATTTCAAAAAGAAATGGTTTCAGAACATGGCCGAATATTAGTTGCTAGCTTTCTGATATTTTAAATTTATTATTTTTTTATTTTTTCAATGACACAAAAAACAAACCAGCAGCTTTCAAGCAAGGTAGATCAACACCAGGTAGTCGCAAGAGAATTCGCCGTGGAGAAATTACATTTGGGCTGTCAAAAAAGCTGATACAGTAATACTGCTGACAGGTTAAATGTGTAAACATTTTCGTGAACAGCTGGCCTCTTGCGGCCACC